>JBBPBR010000005.1:48110477-48134630 GCA_037974775.1 Cicer pinnatifidum | reverse complement strand
CACATATGCTATTTAGCTTAAGATTTATCTATGAAAAATTAATTAACTAATTTAAAGATAAATATATATTTCATTAGTAATTTGTGTCTTCAACTACTTCTACATAAAAAATTGAATAACTTTATAAGACATTAGTTATAATTTAGTGTACAAAATATATATGAGATAAATATTTGTCATTGTTCAATTAGTTAAAAAATGACCATTGATGAGACATTTAGTTAAAAGAAAAATATGTATTTTATCAGTAGTGTGTCTCTAAAATATCTTATAGATAAAACATTGAAGAAAGTTATAATACACCAATTATAATGTATAATCATATGTATGATAAATATTTATCATTGGTCAATTAATTAGAATATGATATTTCATAAATTAATTACTTAAAAAAGAAATATGTATTTTCTTAGTATTATGTGTCTTCGATAACTTTTAGATAAAATATTAAAAAAATAATAATATACTACTTAGAATTCATTTTATAAACTATATACAAGACAAATATTTGACATGAGTTAATTAATTAAAAAATTGTATTTTATAAATCAATTACTTAAAATATAAATATGTATTTTATTATTAGTATGTTAAATATTTTATAAATAAAACTTTAAGGGTGTGTTTGGTTGAAAATAAATGGAGACGAGAGGTCATAAAGTGATTTATGTTCTCCCTCTATTTTTGGGTATTTGGAGGGGAGGAGTTCAACATAATTAAAAAAAGCCGTTTAAAATATCTCTCCTTCCACTAAACTAAACACAACCATTAAAAAAATATTTTATTCCCTCCTCATTTTGAACAAAACATGTTTTTACTTCTCATCTAATACATTAAAATCCATATCCTCCCCACAATTGAACCAAATTAACTGTAAAGAAAAATATAATACAACAATTACAATTTATTGTTTAAACCAAACACAAGACACATATTTATCATTATTAAAATATAGAGTATATTAATGTGTGAATTAAAAAATTATAGTTTCACATAATATTGATTACACATAATATTAGTGTATATAAGACGGAGAAGTAACAATTAGAATTGAGGCGTGCTTCAATGGATATAAAGTTTTGTGATGAGACCACCAGACTGACTTTTTATTTTTTATTTTTTTATAATACTACTAAAAAATTATTTAAATATAAAACTACCACTCTTTTATAATTAAGTATCAATATACCACTGTTTTTATTTTTTATTTTTTAAAGGTAGGAAATCGGTTTTGTAGACACCAATTATTCATCATGAATTTTTTTTTTTTAAGAAAAGAATGGTAATCGGTTTTCACCACACCGATTTCCTAATGTGCACTTTTTTAATTAAGAAATATAGGTATTTGTATTTTTTTTTATTTATTAGTTGTGCTATTTAGTACAAAAGAGAAGATTGCACAAATATAATGGATTTGATCGATGATATAACCATATATGAAAGAATGACTAATTATAATTTGTAAGTGTGGCACAATGTCACATATTATTCTTCTATTGCATAATAAGTAAACTTATTTATTTATTTATTTTAATTAAATTATTATTATTTTAATTAAATTATTAAGGTAAGTTCCATTAATTATTTTTATCATAATTTTCTAATTAAATTTTACTTTTATTAAATAGTTATTAAAAAATTTAAATAAAATAGAGCTCGTAAAAATAACAAAATACAAATAGAAAATGAGTGCAAATAAAATAAACACAAATTTTATTACAATGATTTTATTACATTGATCTCCTATATGGTGTACAATTTCACATCGTGGTGGTCGACGATTACGGCGTGAACAATATGGAGGTGGGTTTCCTTCGTCAACAGAGACATGTGTCTTTTGGACATTCTCATTTAGTAGGTCGAGATATGAAAACTTTTAACTTAGCTCAATTGGATAAATAGTGTTGAGGTTTTGGGCAGATAAATGTGGTTTTGTGGTTTAAGATGTTATCCAATAAGTATGGCATTAATCGTGTAGGTTTGGGGTTTGTATTGACAATAAATTATACGTGGTGGAAGGACATTAACTGTGTTAAAGGGGCGAGTGTTGTGTTGTAGTTTAGAGGCCGACTTCATAAGGTATTGAGGAACCATATATCAACTTCATTTTGGTCAGCTTCATGGCATAACATAAGTATTTTGAGGGATCATTTTTCTAGGTTATAATAACCTTTCAAATAATAAGGAGATATTAGTTTATAGTTTGATTAAAATTGAGGGAATCACGAGGTGGCGACATCAATTGTGTCGATGGGAGGAGGATTTAGTAGTGGAGTGTAAGGAGGTTTTGGATAATGTTTCGTTACATGACAACATTGAAGATTTATGGATGTGGAATAACATACGTGGGGCATACTCAATTAAGAATGCTTACCAGATATTGCGTTAGGATGATATCAATAATGTGTCTTTGCTGCCGTTTGTGGAAATTCTTGGAATAAATTTGCCCCATTGAAGATTTCCACCTTGTTTGGAGACCGTGGAATGACAAATTGCCAACGATGGTGAATTTGGTTAGTCGAGGCATTCTAAATGTCGATGCTCAATTTTGTGTGATGGGACAACAAGTGATAGGAAATGTGCAACACTTATTTTTCGAATGTTCCTTTTATTGTCAAGTGTGGCAGGAGATTCTGTGTTGGTTAGATATTTTACATATATTGTCAAATTGTAGAGATGATCATGCAATTCAATTTTTAGTGTGGTAGAATGGTTCGATCAAGGTTTTTAATCATTTGGTTGACCCATATTTCGTCCATCATGAAGTGTAGGAATAAAACAATTTTTGGCAATCAAGTAGAGAGCAACGATCTTTTACTTGAGAACATTAAGTTATTATCCTAGGGATGATTGAGAACACATATAAAAGGATTTTGTTTTGAATTTCAAGAATGACGTGCTCAACCAAATGAGTGTTTGGGGTTGGTGGGTTCTTAATAGTGATTTGATTATTTTTTCTATCAATTTGGTTGATGACTTTTCATAATTTGAACTATTTTGTATTTATTTTTTACTCTCTTGACATACCTTGTGTTATGAGTAGTATTTTTTGAATGCATTATCAAACCCTAAAATACCTTCAAATATCTTAATGATGAACTAAACCCCTTTAAGTACATTCCATTGCATGCCTTCTAAAACAATAGATGGCTGAAGTAGAGAAAAAATCGGAGTTTCATGGACAAAAAGATACTAACTTTATAAGGAAAAACTAGTTTAGTAGATATTAGTTCGGGAGATTGAAACACACATCATGACCATTTTGCACTTTCCAAAATTTTAGTATGTGTATCAAAAAGCAATTATATGAGCCATTAACTATATTACTAAATTACGTAAAATTATTTTATCTTACTAAAACACAATGTGTTTGTCTAAACAGTAGTAATTAATAATAGTAACAAACATTAAAGGATAATTCATAGCACAACATTTTTAAATTAATTGTATTAATTGTTTTCTACTTTTTATACAAATCATATATTATTTCTCTTTCCCGAACAATTACATAATTCTAAAGTCATGTGTTATATATTTCACTAATCCATACACATGTGATCATGCATAAATTTATTTACGAACTGTTTTATGTGAATTCACACACCACACCATTTTCTTATTCATAATATTATATTAGATTTTCAATGTATTAATTAATACGATTTAATCATAATTGTTGAATGAATTAGGCAACATGTATGATATTGCATCTAGTTTAGAGTTACATGCAAAACTACATAGGATTTATATTTATTGTTATTATTAAGATTAAGCAAGTACTTTTGAATATGATGTGCATACATATAATGTGTCGGCTTTACCCGACCCGACCCGAGGACCCAGTGGGTGTATTTTAATAATGAACATGAGTAGTGACCATCACTCTTCAATTTCTGCAAGAACACTACAAAGCTTAAAACTAAGAAAAAGCTGAGAACATTGCGTCACACACCAAATTGAAAGAAACCTGAAAATGGATCAATCTCAGAATCAGAGAACAGTTGCATCAACAACAACATCATCGCGTTCTTTTCAATTCCACCCCGCTCGAGTGCCAATTCTCGATCTCTTCAACCTCTACTTAGGACTTGGAGTAACTTTCTTTCCTTCCATTTTCTTTCCTCGCAATTCTCTTTATCCTCATTTCCTTTTCATTTTTACAGAGAAACAGTCGTAACAAATCCGATGACCCGCTCCGTGAACCACCGTAAGTCCACTCACTGCAACGACTTTGTGTTTTCATTTTGCAACGTTCAAATTCGTTAATTGTTTCTTATTTATTTTCGTAATCACTTTATGTTTTTATAATGTGATTTTTTTTATTTATTTAGCTTCTTACTTTTGTGTTTGTGTTTGCGAATGTTGAATTTATTTTTTAATCTCAGGAACAAAACGCAAAAACGCGTGCACGCCATTAACAGAGAGGTTCCACCGCCGAATGAGCAATTCATTATAGATTTTGAGCAACTTCAGACTCAGTTTCCTGTGAGTTTCGAATTACTGATCTTCTTTTTGTTAGATACTTTTTTTTGCTTAAGTGATGTGAAAATATGTCAAAGATATTTTATTTATTTGAGGCAATCACGATAAACAACTTAATTAAGCGACATAAATATTTATTATTTAAGTGCTGATACATAACTGTTTTCTTAAACCTATCCCAAACAATTTCACAAATACTTATGTCAGTAGATAAGTTTAGATATGCCAATTCAAACAAAGGTTTACTCTTTGAAATTGTAGTTGTTGATTTAGTTTCTGAAATCATTAGTATTTTTAAATAATAACTGAAATTGAAAATCTTCTATTGTATTTTAGTAGTGATCATGGACAATCAACAATGATTATAATTGATTACAATTAAAAAACAATGTTTATACTTTATTGTGTTGTTGTTGTTGTATTTGTTTATGGTTCATTTTACTTTCAGGACCATGAGCAATTGCGTTCTGTGACAGAAGCTATTCTTATATCGCTGGTTGTACAGTGTAGTGGTCATGGACCGCGATCAGACTTTCTTCTTTTTGTTTTACGGAGCTTGTGCGGTATTGGGTGTATTAATTGGGACACCTTTCTTCCATCCCTTCTTTCTTCAGTTTCTTCGGCCGAATTACCGGTTGGTCAAATGAGTCAAGCAGTGTCAACAGTTACCTCTTCTAGCTTATCACAGTCGGGAATGCTGCCTCCTCCAAACACAATTGCTAATTCGTCTAATTTCCAATCTTCAAATCCTGCATCTCCATTGACTTCTGTTCATACTATTGGGTCCCCTGCACAGTCATCTATTGAGCCGCTGTCTTGTGCAACTTTATCTCCAGTAAAATCATCCGATATTTCCTCCAATGGACAACAATCTAAACTTAGAGGTAGCCCATCTGTCAGAAATAATGATATTAGTAACAGTAGCCTTCGCCAGCTATGTTGCAAGATTATTTTAACTGGTCTTGAGTTCAGTTTAAAACCTGTGACATATGCTGAAATCTTTCACCATATGCTGAATTGGCTGGTGAATTGGGACCAGAGACAACAGGGAGTTGATGAATCTGATATTCTAAAATCATGGAGATCTGGCAGAGCCGTAATTGCATGGCTACATAGTTGCTTGGATGTGATCTGGCTTTTAGTTGACGAGGGAAAATGTCGGGTCCCCTTTTATGAATTATTACGTAGTGATTTGCAATTCATAGAGAATATACCTGATGATGAAGCATTATTTACACTTATCTTGGAGATCCACAGGAGACGAGATATGATGGCTATGCACATGCAAATGTTAGACCAGCATCTTCATTGCCCTACATTTGGCACTCAGCGAATCCTGAATCAGACAACACCTACAATTTCAGAAAGTGCACATCTGCGACTAGCAGCGATCTCATATTTAAGTGTACTTGGAGAACCATTGCACGGAGAGGTGAAAAATCTCATTTATTTCTCAACAAACTCGTTGTTGATGAGTGAGACTGTACTTGAATGTTCAGATACTAACATGTTTTTCAGAAAAATTTGCAGAGGACCATTTAACATTAAAATATATGCTATGAGATGGCTGATAAATAATTTTCATAACTTGGTGCTTACTCATGATATTTGATAACACAGAAAAACTAGATAGTTACAATACCCTTTTCTATCTCTTGTTAAAAATAAAAAATAATGACTGTCTTAAAATCAACACTACCTGTACTAAGATTTTAGCTATGAAAGTGAGGCAAAATGGTTAGCCAAGTAACCACTAAGTTAACCAAACGTTCATATCATGTCAAATAAAAAGTTGACTGGAAAATCGTTTAAAGTAGCAAATGGTTTTCAATTCCATAATTCTGATAGATTAAGTGAGGTATTAATAGTTTATGCAGCTCATTTGATAAGATTCCTGTTTTGTCTTTTCTTATTTTTTGCTGATTTTTTGAGTTGTATACCAGCTAATTTTTCCCATAACATCCCCATTTGAAGTTGTTTATTTAAGAAATTCTCTTTAAATCTAGTTTTATGATTCAAAACTCTGCCAAAATCAAAACTTCAAATCATTTCCTATCTTCTCTGGTGCGCAAGCTAAAGTTAGGAAACTAAGCTTTCAATAGATCCAAAATGATGTTTTCAAAATTTCATACACAGTTCAGTTCCATCATCTAGAGCCAAATTTGTAGCTTGTTGACACTTATAGAAAGAAATGTGCATGTAAAGTTCATGCAGCAGTTTAGAACTGTTTATAAAAAGGATTGAGTTAGTAAATCAAGTTACCCTTTTCGCTTTGGTTTTGGACTTTGATAAGTTAAATATGATGGTCATGTTTACATTTTCATTTTTTATAACATATACATACTGTGTTTCTGGATTCTTCCTGATCAACATTACAGATAGAATATTAAAGGCATGGCATTTCGTCATTGTTTATTTCATTGTTTTTCATTATATATATATCAAGTGAGAGGTGTTTTAATATGAGAAGATTAAATCTGAACCATACGACCATACATGGATAGTCATATTGAGAGTTATTTAAGTGCACACAATTACTTAAAAAAGTCACACGACTTTTTTGTTCTAATCTTAGCCATTCATGATTTGATCAATAATTAAGATTAATGCCTCTTACTTTCTCATTATAAAAGTTCTCTAATTGATATGCTCCCTATAGATATATATGTCCAAAGGTATATCCATGAGTTTTCTCATATTTGTTGATATCTGCAATTTGACTGGAACCTATTATTTAAGTTTTATATTTACTCCAATATTCTACAGTTTAATTCTGTTTTGTTGGAATGTATCTTTCTAGTTTGATCATAATTTGTCCCAAGTTGGTGAATTAGTCTCTTAATGCTGTCTGTAGGAAACTGCAATATCTGTTCAGAAGGGAAGTTTGGACTGGGAGAGAGCCGTCCGTTGCATCAGACATGCTCTCCGTTCTGCACCTTCACCTGATTGGTGGAGACGGGTACTGGTACTGGCTCCTTGCTACAGGCTTTTATCTCAGGGGACTACCGCTGGTGCTGTTTTTTCTTCAGAGATGATCTGTGAGGCAACTATTGATAGAATCGTCGAACTATTGAAATTAACAAATTCAGGCAATGATCTTCTCTGTTGTATGTGTGTGTGTGTGCGCCCGCGTTCTAACAAAACCCATGTTATTGTCTATGTTGACAATATCATTACCAAATGACACTTTTCTTCTTAGGTTCAGCATCGCATTATCCACTTTGCCCCCAAATATATAGTCAGGTAGACTATTTTCTTGGAATTCAGATTCTTAATCTACCCGATGGCTCTCTGCTCCTCTCTCAAACTAAGTATATCTTAAACCTCCTTACTAAAGCAAGTATGCAAAATGTCAAAGGCATTTCCTTACCAATGGTTAACTCAGATATTATTGTCTAAATTTGGGCGTAATTGTTTTGATGACCCTTCTTTTTAGTGTTCTACTGTTTTAACCGCTTCAATATGCCACTAACTAGGCCAGATATTTGTCTGTTTACAATATATGTCAGTTTATTGCAACACCCCTGGCATGTCACTGTGAGGCCGTCATATGGATTTTCAGGTATTTGGAAGTAACAGTTTCTTGTGGTCTTCTCATTCGGCCTGTCATACCACATCAACCTTTGGTTAGTGTCTTGGGATGCATACAGGGCCTCGGACCCAGATCTTCCTAGATCCACATTGGCATTCTTTTGGGTTCCAATCTCATCTCATGGTGGCTCAGAAAGAAAACACTAGTTACACAATCCAGCACAAAATTAGAATATTGATGTTTAGCTCACACCACTGCAGAAGTAATGTGGATTTAAATACTGCTCCCAAAAGTTCAAATTCCACTTACGATGCATGTCATATACTGTGACAACCTCAGCACTGTTTTCTGGTCACAATCTTATGCTTCATAGTAGCATTAAACATATGGAATTGGATCTATTCGCTGTTTATGAGAAGGTCGTTGCCAGGACTTTAACTGTCCATTGAAACATATGGAATTAGATCCATGCTTCCGCACCCCTAAATCATACTTTCTTTCGAATCCAAATATATGTTCTATGTGCTTATCAATGTTTTTGCCATGTTAGATTTGTGGAGATGAAAGATTTCCTGCATAGTATTTGTTTGTCTGAATGATTTTCATGCCTTCTACTATTTCATATATACTGCATTGCAGTACCCCTAGATAGGGTTTCTCTATGTCTTACTGACATTCTATTATCACACACATAGTTCTTCCCTCCTTTTTTGTTTTTGGGTATTTTGTCGTACCAGTTTTGGACAATTTCTTATCTTCCCAATAGTTATATTCACCTTTTCTGTTCAATGAAATTTCTTCTATTGAAAAAGAAAAAAAAATGGTATTGTGTGCACAGATTCTTTCGGAGCATTTGGTTTGGATTATCCATTTTTCATAGATATCTCTTTATTCATATGTCTGTTCTGTTCTATGATTGTCTTTATTAACTCTCTTTGGTGCTTTGCCTTGTCTGCTGCTGGAGATTGGACAGCTACTTTGCATCTTTGTGCTACTTTCTTTCCATCTTTCCTTTTATTCTGTTACTAGTTTGGAGAATTCCTTATGATCTCCTCCCTCTGACATACCTTCTTTCCTCTTTCTTTTGTAATACAATGTTTTATCCTAATGAAAATGATTGATTCTAGGAAAGTTTGTTTTATCACATTAAAGCTATTTCCTTCTGAATTTTGCAGAGATAAATTGCTGGCAGGACTGGCTTGTCTTCTCTGATATTTTCTATTTTCTTACGAAAAGTGGGTGCATTGATTTTGTTGATTTTGTGGACAAGCTGGTGTCACGTCTTACAGAGGGTGATCATCATATACTTAAGACAAATCACGTGACTTGGCTGCTTGCACAGATAATTCGAATTGAGCTGGTCATGAATGCTTTGAATTCAGATTCTAGAAAGGTGGTTAATTTAATGTAGAACATTGTTATTTTCTTTTGTTTCCGTTGTGGACAGGCCAAATTTGTTATTCTTTTTACTTTCCTTGTGATGCATAGAGAGATTGTTTTTTTGAGGTCTAAAACATATTTAAGTAACGGCATAATGATTTTATTGAATAAATATTATTCATACCATGACTTTCTAATTTTCATCTGTATAATAAAGTAATTCATGCTGGGAATACTACTTAAGTTGGTGTATTACATTATTTTCAGGAAATTATTCTTGTTAGTATTGAATGTATAATAATGGTCTAGGCACTGCATGGCAGGTGGAGACAACTAGAAAGGTTTTATCATTTCATCGAGAAGACAGAAGTTCGGATCCTAATAGTCCTCAAAGTATCTTGCTTGATTTTGTAAGCAGTTGTCAAAATTTACGTATATGGTCACTGAACACATCGACCAGAGAATACCTGAATAACGAACAGCTTCAAAAAGGAAAGCAAATCGATGAATGGTGGAGACAAGCTAGCAAAGGTATTATTTGATCATGGTTTGCTGTTTGTTCAATTTAAATTTGAGAGATAAATGGTACTGAATAATAATTGTCTTCAATATACAACGAGACTATATATATTTATTTATATAAAAATAAAATTTCTCAAAAGAGGGAAATTCAGAAACTGACTAAATGATCTGTAACAACCCGGTCCCAGTTACCGGCACTCTTATTCACGATCTTCCCGCCCCCTGCTTCCAACCAGTTAGGAATTAACGAGGTTTTGCCCTCCGTGGAATCGAACCGGTACCTAGGGGATTAGTACCGCCATTCATTCCTTCCCACTACCAATTGAGCTTACTAAATGATCCAAGGAAACTTTATCAAGGATAACAAAGAGGAGGAAGAGGAGTGTGTTATTCTGAGAGATGAGAGGGTTTAATAACGACCTTCCAATAAAAAATCAACCATTGTAATTAAATCCCGTTTTAAAAATATCACGTGCGCTGCCCTTCCCCCTGTTCTGCTTTGTTTCTGCGTGACTCCCGTTCGGCTGAGTTCTGCGATTTTACCCAATCTATTTTTGTGGGTGGTGGTAGTGGATAAAAATTGAGGCATCATGTGATTGTAGCCCTATCATTTTATTGTTTAGTGGATAGAAGAATCACGACATACATGCGCGTTTATTAAATGTAGGAGCATTATTATATGAATGTGATGCCTTTTTGCTTTGTTTTTTTAATGATTTTATCACACAATTATTTCCCTTTGGTTGTGTTTTAAGGAGCGATATAATCCATATTTCCAAACAAATGCCAATCCATGTCTCCATAAAACCCTCCTTTTAGAGCCACTTCCTGCTTGGCGAAATCTCCCTAGAAATGTATCTGAAACATGGACAAGGAGAAATATAGCAATTAATAGAGACAACTAGATTAACAAGATAAAAACATCAATTGGAGAAGGTAATTTCAAAAATATAAAAACATAGCAATAATTGGCACAAGAAATGGGGATAAAGGCAGACGCATATACGAAAGAGAAGGGGCACGTGCAGTGTTAAAACTCAAATATCATTTAAGCTTGATTTTGATTGTAAAGTCGTTATTTCATCCTCTTATCTCACCATAACACACCCCTCTCACATCATGACTTTAATATATATTTTTATATTTATGTCATGGTGTATCTCCTTCCTCTCTGATTAAAATTTTGTTACTTATCTGTATTTGTTTTGTTACACTCTACAGATCCCTACATTTGATACCCTTGTCCATAATTTTTGGTAGTTTGCTGAGTGAAATATTGTTAAATTGTAGTTAAACTATTATTCTGGTATCATCTGATTTTATCATTCTAATTAACACTAGATTTTTCAGGAGACCGAATGATGGATTATATGAATATGGATGAACGCTCAGTAGGGATGTTTTGGGTTGTGACCTACACAATGGCACAACCTGCTTGTGAAACAGTAATGAATTGGTTAACTTCTGCTGGAGTTATTGACTTGCTACCAGCAACAAATCTACAATCAGCGGAGAGATTAGTGGCTACACGAGAAGTGAGCCCATTGCCCATGTCATTGTTATCTGGGTTTTCACTGAACTTATGTTTGAAGCTGTCGTATCAAATGGAGGATTCTCTGTTTTCTGGGCAGGTTCTCTCTCTCTCTCTCTCTCTCTCTCTCTCTCTCTCTCTCTCTCTCATATCTTAAGGCTCACTTACCACCATGATTTATTTGCTCCATGCTGTTGTAGTATCACTTTTACCTTACTATCGTTTAGACTTGAGAGAGACCTGGTAATTACTATTTCAAACAACGATTTCTTCTTCAAGACATGAATAATTATAATTTCCTCTTGTCAGCCAAAGGAACAGCTCTTTTGATATTTAACTTGTTTTTATGTGCAGGTTGTACCCAGCATTGCAATGGTTGAAACTTATACTAGATTGCTGCTTATTGCGCCTCATTCACTATTTCGTTCGCATTTCAATGTATTTTTCCTTGCTATTTCAGTGATAACATTGTGTTACTTTTTTTATTTTATATTGCAATATGTAAATAAAAATGTCTTTATGAATCCATTTTCTGCTACTGCATTTGCTTTTATCTTTTGTTGAAATGTTAAACTGAATACTAAATGTGTGAAGTTCCATGGTGAAACTCCTACATCTAGTGAAAGCTAGCTGGCAGCTTCTGCTTAGTTTTTATAATGTGGAAACTAGTTATATGGACAATTGAAGTTATTGATATAGCTTGTTGTTACAGTCCATGTGAAATGATTATATATTTGTTTTTGTAGAGTACTGAATATACTAAAAATATCGTAAAATTTCAATGAAGAATTGTTCTGTCTGTCACCTTTTCTTGGTCATTTCATTACCTAATTCTTGTTCTTTCCATGGTTTCATGGAGCATTTTGATAAATTCTGTTGCCCATTCATTTTGCTAATATATTTAACTTATTATTTGTTTGCTTGCTGATGTTTACATACCGTGAAAATGTCACTTATAGCATTTGGTGCAAAAAAGTCCTTCTATGTTGAGCAAGCCTGGTGTAACACTTTTGTTGCTTGAGATATTGAACTACCGACTACTTCCACTTTACAGGTGATTGGTTCTTTTTCCTTTTTGGATTGACAGGTGATTGTTTCTTTATGGAACATAGTTTAAATTTCTTGTGTAAAAAATTAAGATATGTTTCAACTGTATGGAATCCCTTTTATGTCTGTGCCCTTCAGTCCAATTAGTGGTTTTAAATTTTAAAACTACAAGATCCTTTACCATTCCATCTGGATCCTTTTACCTAATTATATATTTAGTTTTCAGAAATAGATTCAATTTAGGCTATATATATATTCTAGGATTAAATATCTTTTTCGTCCCTATAAATATACCACTTCTTGCTTTTATTTCATGTAAAGTTTTTTTTGTTCTGTAATGTAGGAAATTGTGCGTTTGGCTGTTGTTTGTTTTAGTCTGTCTAATATTTGTTCATATTGGAATTAGTCCTCATATGGTCCATATTTCAGGGATTAAAATCAATATGATCCTAATGTTACTGCGACTAGAACAATTGTGAACAAATATGACGTAGATTAAAATCAAAACAAGGATCAAAAACAAAATTTCCCATGTTTTAGCACCTAAAACCAAATTTTTTACTGGGAATGAAAGAAAAAACTGTGTACTTGCATGGACATAAAATATTAAACCTATATTATATTTTGCTGGCAATTAGATATGCTAAAAATCTAAACTGTTCATTTTGTGTAGGTATCAGGGAAAAAGCAAAACCTTGATGTATGACGTTACAAAGATAATTTCTGCTCTAAGAGTAAAGCGAGGAGATCATCGAGTATTTAGATTAGCTGAAAATCTGTGCCTGAATCTTATATTCTCATTGAGAGATTTCTTCTTGGTTAAAAGGGAAGGAAAGGTATTTGCTTTGGTATCAAAGCTGGAGCTTCTACTTTTATGTTATTCATTTGAGCTCACTCATCACTCTAAGCAAGACTGATATTTTATTTCTTGTCTAATTTTTTTAACTATTTGCAGGGCCCAACGGAATTTACTGAAACTTTGAACCGAGTGACGGTTATTACACTTGCTATACTTATCAAGACTCGTGGGATTACAGATGCTGATCACCTGCTTTATCTCCAAAACATGTTGGAGCAAATAATGGCAACCAGCCTACATACATGGTCAGAAAAAACACTGCGACACTTCCCGTCTGTTCTGCGTGAAGCATTGAGTGGTCGACAAGATAAAAGGAGCCTTGCAATCCAAGCATGGCAGCAGGTTTGTTATACAAGGTGTATTTCTTATGTGCAGGGATGCCTTCAGTAAAGAACAGAAGCGCATAATGCTGTCTGATTTTTATTTCACCTCTACATAAATGTTATATTTTGAAAAGTTAATTAAAGGTAGAAGTTATGACTCGGTAAGTATTCTTAGAATTTGGGTTTTAGGCCTAAATCAACTTAAAAATCTAGCTCATGCATTATAAAGACTAATTTTTCAATCTCTCCAGTGGATGCGGGATCCCAGCAAACCCCCTTATGCCTAGAACTGGACATCTTGAGCGTGCACAAATGTCGCTTTCCCATAAACTAGATCACGGGTTGACGGTGGCTCCCCACCTATAACCATTGTCCTGACTATATCACTCTTTGATCTGAGACTCTTAACATGCCTTCACACCCAAGCTTAGATGTCTGAAGCGTGAAGTTTACAGGATTGGACATTTGCAGGTGTTCCAATGAATATTAATGCTCTGATACTATGCTTGAATTTGGACTTGGGCCTAACTTATAAACCTTATGCAATCCTCACCTTTAATGGATTGAAAAATGGTTTTAATCGGGAGGCAACCCTCACCCAATGAGCTACCTTTTAAGGACTAATTTTGCTAGATCTCTAATCGAAGTGGAATCTGAACCAATTGTTGCTTCATAATTTGAAGATGAGAAGCTAACAATAAACTGCTAATGATCACTGATAAGTTTTTTGTGACAAAAAATTGGGGAAGGGAAAATTATTATTAATGAAGATGGCACCAAAGGTCATTTTAACTGCTCCATACTGGATTTGAACTGTGTCCCTTGAGGTTAGAGTGTCAAACTCTTACCACTAAGCTGGAACCTCGAGGACACACTGAATAGTGATAACTTCAGCAATTAAATGTCCATCCAGTTAAGGGACAAAACACAAAAGTGCAGCAGAAAGAAACAACCCTATATTTTTCCATCTTGCAAAGCTTCTAACAGTTTTTTCATATGCTCCTTATTATAAGGAATATTTAGTATGACCAGCTTCCTAGATTTTTCCATCTTGCAAAGCTTTTAACTGTTTTTTTTTCTTTTCTGAGCTCCTTGTTATAACTAGTATTACCACCTTGTGCTCTCACACTAGTCATTCCCTCACATATATCTTTGATTGGTCGATTATAAATAATCTGAATTGTTTTCTTCTCTAGATCCTTCTAGAAAACATCTCTAGGTACCCAACCTTATGCCTTTTTCCAAAACCATATAGATCTTTTAATTCCTTCAATATCTCTATCATTCTGTAAAGGACGTATATAGCTTCTGTGGGTGATCTCCAAGGTCTCTTGTCTTAATTCCTGCTTATTTAATCTGCTGAAACATAGTAACTCATGAGTTAAATCCCTCTATAATCTGTATATTTTTACATATCTCCGCTGTTCCTAAAGATAAGGATTAAAGTACTTCGTTTCCATTCATTTTAGACCTAATCTCATAGAACAACCCTGTGAGCCATCTTGTGCCTCTCTCCTACCCCCTTCTGTACCTGCCTTAAAATTAGCCATCCTCTTTAATTTTTCTTTACCTCAAATTCTTAGATTCCTGGGTAATAGTTCTTGTCAAGTGTCAAGTCTATTTGAGTTCAAAGAATACATGTGTATTTCATTAAAAAATTTTAAAAAAATAGCTCTTCCACCATTAGGATTTTTTACGTGTTGCCCCAAAGCCCCCTTACTTTTCCTACTTTCTTTTTTGTTACCTTTGTGATATATCAATATAGTAAGTCAGTAACAACTAATAATGGTCCATAAATCCTGGTTAAGAGTTACAGAATATGATGAATGTGTTTTGTTATAATTTTTTTATATGTTGATATTATGCCTAAATATGAAAATTAATATTTGAGACACTTGTGCAGGCAGAAACAACCGTTATACACCAGTGCACCCAGCTTCTTTCACCTTCGGCAGATCCTAGTTATGTTAATACCTATATCAACCATAGTTTCCCTCAGCATAGACAGTATTTGTGTGCCGGTGCATTGATATTAATGCATGGGCATGCGGAAAACATTAACAGTGGAAACCTGGTATATATCTTTAACTTTTATCTTAATGCTTGTCATTGTGCTGGTACCTTATAAAACTTCCTGCTTTGAAATAAATTCATCTGTTACTAGGAAATTAGGAAATTTCCCCCATGCATTTTGATGGGATTTTATATTATTTCTTTGTATAAATCATTCCTTTTTATTTCGAAAACACTTCTAAGTCACTCAAAATGCATAACACATTTTCCATTTTGTCCAGGGACGCGTGCTGCGGGAATTTTCTCCAGAAGAAGTGACATCTAACATTTACACAATGGTCGATGTTATGCTTCATCATATGCAAATAGAGCTTCAACAAGGACACTTGATACAGGTTAACAGCTGTGATGAGGCTTGTTATCTTTTAATTCTGTAGATCAGTATCTTTTTTGCATTTTTCATGAAGTTTTCTTTTGTAGGACCTTATGTTAAAAGCCTGTGCAAGCCTTGCCTTTTTTGTTTGGACAAATGAGTTACTGCCTTTGGATATCTTGCTTCTTGCACTTATTGATCGAGATGATGATCCACATGCTTTGCGTATTGTGGTATGTACATTCTAATTTCTAATTCTCTTTAATTTTATTTTTTCATCTCTACTCCATCATGACCTCTCTTTCTATAACAAATTGAAAAGTAAGTAAAAAGAATGAGATTGAAAATTTGAGAAAAATAAACTTGGTTATAGTTAGTGGAGTTTATCCTATTTCAATGTAGTCGATTTTATCCTTTGCATCTTGCTTAGTCTATTTCTTACATTTTCCCCATATAGTAGCATTGTTTAAGTCAGGTGATTATGAAGATAAATTTTTCTCAAGAATTAGGGTAGAATGAAACTTGAATTCATAGAATTGTTCTGAAAATCCCTCAGTCAAATATAATTATACACAGTTTTGACAGCTATATTAGGAAAGATAAATCACAGCATCTATACAATCAAATATCAATGATTCAGGGAAATTCTATGATACTAAAAAGGCTAATTATAGAAGCTAAATATTGAGAACAAATATACAAGGGTTTCTGACAATTTTAAAAGTTTCTCAAATTATTTTCTTTTACTGAAGACATTAGAATCTAGTGGCGAGATTTCACATTTTGGGTTTATTTTTCCTCTTGCTTTTCTTCACAAACCATGAGATTTGGTGCTATTTCCCCTCCAAAACACAGAACACCCAATAGCGCATTCATCATAGAAAGAAACACAATTATTTAGATAAATCACCGGTATATTAAAAGTCATCAATCCCTTTGCACGTATCATGTAAATATATCAGGACCTCTGAACATTAAAGAAAGGCCAAACTAACATATTTATTACAATTATAAACCAGGGGCATTTGAGCTTCTGTGTCTTTCATATACGAAGATTAATAATATTTTGTCTATAATTGCAGATTAGTTTGCTTGATAGGCAAGAGCTTCAGCAGAGAGTAAAACTCTTTTGTTTAACTCGTGGGCACCCTGAACATTGGCTTTACACAGGAGTATTCAAACGGGTTGAATTACAAAAGGCTCTCGGAAATCACCTTTCGTGGAAGGATAGGTACATTCCATTAAAACAAGTTATGGCTTTTTTTCTTTGGCTAAGATCAAGCATCTATATTTGGCTCAGGGGTTGAGAAAATCATTCCTAAAATGGAACTTTAAAGCAGTATTTTTGTGTTATTTGATGGAGATCTGTAAATGTTCTTCTTGTGGCTGAAACCATAAGAAAAGATTGAGACAAATAATAATAGATTGATTAATAAAAGTAACTAGAAAGTTATTTCTTTCTAATATTTATCAGTTGTTTGCTCTTGTGTCTTATACTTCATAATTTTTTAAATGAAAGAATTTTTGTTGAAAATAAGACAAGTGAAGTTCAAAGTCAAGGGACAAGACATCCCATTAATTCAAAAAATAACAAGAGAAATTGAAACCGAAGGGAAAAAAAATGTAAATACATATTAAAAAGACAACGTTAAAAATATAAATAACTTGAAATATCAGAACAAGAAGTTATAGATAAACATCCATCCTTGAAAATCTGGTGTTTCTCCAACTTTATACATTAAAAAGAATGGCACAAAAACTGTATATCCTTGTAATTTGTAAAGCCTTGTCCTATCTCTTCTATGATACTCTCGACTACTAATTTGCAGAAAATACTTCAACCTTTCAGAACAGATTCAACATTCTCCAGAAGTATCCAAAACTTTACAGTACAATATAGCACATTAGAATGGAATATAAACAGGGTAGTTATGGTTTTATTTTATGCAATTACAGTAATTAGGGTAACTGTAAGTTGATGATGTATTAATGACTATATTTAGGTAGCTATTTCAGAAAAATGGAATTTGTATTTCTGAAAATAGGAATTACAATTAACTTAATACTGTTTTTCCGATATCAACTTTACATAGTTGACCTTAAACTACACTCCCTGTTTTCTGAGATTTAGGCCACTCAACAATGTGAATATTAATCATTCAACACATACACTAGCGGTGCAAACTGAAAACAGGGAAATTCAAGATACACGCAGAATTTAACACGATTCAAGAAGTGACGTGGCATGATGATACTAAAGAACTCTGTAAATTGATTGAATATAAAATTGTTCAGAAATTGTTGAGAAAGCATTCCCAGTTGTTTTTAATGAACAATGGAATTATTGTATAAGCTTTAGCAAATACTTACTAGGTTTAATTCTTGTTAATGTATCTAACATTTCTACTTGGAACGAGAGAAATGAAGCCGCTTTAATCAATTTTCTATTTAGTGAGCTTTTTTATTTACATTTTTTTTTGGTATGTAAGTATTTCATGCACTGTTCTGTGCCGTTACTGTGAAAATTGTATGGACTGATGCTGCCTGCTACAAACTTTCCAGGTATCCCGTGTTCTTTGATGATATTGCAGCACGTTTGCTTCCAATCATCCCCTTAATTATTTACAGACTTATTGAAAATGATGCAATGGACACAGCAGAAAGACTACTGGCCCTATATTCTCCATTTCTTGCTTATTACCCTCTAAGATTTACATTTGTTCGTGATATACTGGCATATTTCTATGGTCATCTTCCTGGAAAGCTCATTGTTCGAATACTCTATGTACTTGACTTCAGTAAGGTAATAAACTTCATCTTATTTTGTCATCAGTTGTCATTTCTTAAAGTTGTTTAATTTAACAACAGTATTACTCTGATCAATTATTGGGCTTGTATTTGTTTCAGATTCCCTTTTCAGAGTCATTCCCACAGCAAATGAGTTCGTCAAATCCTGCCATGTGCCCTCCTCTGGACTATTTTACGACTCTATTATTGGGAATAGTAAATAATGTAATTCCTCCGTTACACAACAATTCAAAATCTGGATGCATAGGAGATGCATCAAACAGCACACTGCGAACTGCGCAGAACAAGCCACCAATAGTATCTCAGTCTGGACCAGCAAATGTTTCTGAGGGCCAAAAGGCATTCTACCAAATTCAGGATCCTGGCACATATACTCAGCTGGTTCTTGAGACCGCTGTCATTGAAATACTTTCCCTTCCTGTATCTGCCTCTCAGATAGTACAATCACTTGTTCAAATTGTTGTTAACATACAACCAACATTGATCCAGTCCAGCAATTCTCTCCACGGATCCTCAAATGGTGTTGGGCAAAGTTCAGTATTACCAACATCACCTTCAGGGGGAAGCACAGATTCCTTAGGTGCAAGTAGATCAACTCCTTCAGTTTCTGGAGTAAATACCACTAACTTTGCTTCGCGTAGTGGTTATACATCTCAACAGCTGTCTTGCTTGTTGATCCAAGCTTGTGGCCTCCTTCTGGCTCAGCTTCCTTCTGATTTTCATGTGCAACTTTACTCGGAGACGACACGTATAATCAAAGAGAGCTGGTGGCTTACAGATATGAAAAGGTCACTTGCAGAAATAGACTCTGCTGTTGGCTATGCTTTGTTAGATCCGACGTGGGCTGCACAGGACAATACCTCAACAGCCATAGGTATGGATTGGCAAAAGTGTTGATTATTGAAAAATTCCTTGCTTAGTTTGTAGCATTAGAATTTAAGTTCTCTATATCACTTATCTGCCTTGATGTTTAAAATTGGGATTTATGTTTGACATATTTGCCTATCTGAAATAGTGTCTAGCTAAAAGGATCTGCTATACATTATGAAGCAGGGGTAAGCTGCAATTTTTGCATGTCAAAGTTTACATACTCTATAATTTTATCTTGAGGTAGACATGGCTCAGAATTTGTATGTATATTGCAAGATATATTGTATGAGGTTGGGGAAATACGGGAAGACACAGAACAGGATAAAAATAACTGGACAATACATTATTTTGAAAATATGTTAATTTCCCAAAAGTAAGTTTATGGCTAGTAAAGTGTTACCAACCAACAGGTAGATATTCTAGAAGATATTTCTTAACTTGTTGTTTTAATGACCTGAGAAAGTGAAGCATTAAAAGAAGATACTACCTTTCTGCAGAAGTGATTGTTTATTCACATTATAATTTTGAATAATACAAGAGGGAAATATATAGAAGAATCTTTTATCCTAATAACTAATTCTAGGCCTAAGGATCAGGAGGAGATATTGTCCTCATTAAGACTATGTCTAATAAAGGAAATAACATACAATTCTAGCTGTACAAATCGACTAATTAAATACAAATCAGAATCATATCAAATTTGAATGATTCCCATAGTTATCTACACTTCCATTCTAAAATTCCTCTTCGTTATTGTTTTTATCGTGTATGAGAACAATTGAATCATTTTTATGGTGACGAGCCTAATTACTTATACCCTCAACAAGCATCTGAATGGAAATTGAAGTGTTATTACATTGATTTAAGGTCACTAGGATATGCTGTTGCCATTGAAGCTAGGTGAATTTCATTCGATTTTTTAGTGATTAATTGTGCCTAATATCCTGGCCTTTTCGTATCACAGGGAATGTGGTTGCCTTGCTTCATTCTTTCTTCAGTAACCTCCCTCAAGATTGGCTTGAAGGGAGTAATGTTATCATCAAGCAGCTTCGGCCAGTAACATCAGTAGCAATGTTGAGGATAGCATTCCGTATAATGGGCCCCCTCCTTCCAAAACTTGCCAATGCTCATGCACTTTTCAACAAGGTACAGAAAGTTATCAATTCCACCGTTTTAATACAACTTTCATGTGTGTGTGTCTGTGCATTCATCTCTTTATGCTTATGTCTGCTAGTTTCAATACTTAAAGGTTGAGAAGAAAGCTATATATGAAGAATCTGAATCCTCGATGCATGCAAGAGTACTTTATTTTTTAAGTCATGAATAGAAAACTTATAATAAATACTTGCCACTGGATAATTGCTAGTCTTGTTGTGCATACATTGTCTACCACCGATAGCGAACAAATATGAGGGAACTTCTATTTAGATTGCTGTGAAAATGACTTCTTATCAGAGGCAAGATTCCTCTGTAACAGATGATACAGGCATACTATAAAGGAAAATAAGATTCGACTGTTAATTGGAGAAAAGCTCCTTACAAGATGGATAGAAATGAAAGAAACTAAAGAAAGAAATCCTGGATTGAGAGAGAGCCAACCTTCCTGCTCAGAATATTACCTCCAATACCAATTTTCACAATTCTCGTATGCCCTCCCTAATACTGTTACGCCTCCTCATAAACCTCCTGATTCCCGATTCGTTTCCCTCTTACTTCTCCTTTCATAATTATTGGGCCCTTCTCCTTGGGCTCATTTTCCTTTCTTTTCCCACTTTTTCCTCCCCTCTGATATAAGTGCTTAATTATGGGCCTATCATATTTTCACTTATTAGATTTGACGTTTCTATGATATCCCCCTTAAGAAAATTATTATATACAATATAAAAATGAGACTTCACTGATAGTTTGAGATATGTTTACCTCATGATATACAATTTTACCATTCCTATGAGTTGATTCATTTCTGTTACTCATAGTTTATTGATATTGTAGTCTTTGTTGTTTCCATAATATTAGCAATTTCCTTGATATTCTAAGTAGGATTTTTAAAGGATATAACAGTTATGTCAGGATTTGTCAGGTTTTGTCTAAGTGGGTTCTCCCCTTTTTATCCATCCCTTAATGAATTATGCAGAATGTGAATTCCAGAATGCTAAAGCTGTTGTCACCGCTCAGTCCTAATTGATTTATTTTTCAGCTCTAGTTTACCTTTATTCATAGCTCATGGTCTTCTTTACTGTTTGGATCATGTTATTGTTTAAGCATGTAATTAGTGGAACTTTGATGTGATGAAGCTATTGTCACAGATATGCTAAAGCCTAAAGCTATTGTAACCGCTCAGTCCTAGTTGATTTATTTTTCTGCTCTAGTTTATCTTTACTCATAGCTCATGGTCTTCTTTTCTGTTTGGATGTTGTTATGCATTTTTGTATAATTTATTGGAACTTTGATATGTCTCATTAAATTTTTGGGTAGTAACAGTGTTTCTCACATCTTCTGAAAAATATCACAGACCCTGTCTATGCTGTTAAGTATATTAGTGGATGTATTTGGAAAGAACTCCCAGACATCAATTGCTGTTGATGCATCAGAGATAGCAGACATCACTGACTTCCTGTAAGTGTTAACAATTTGTTTTAAATTGTCTTACCTTAAGTTATAACAAGTTTTGAAATCATGATTTTCTGCCTTGCCGCTAATTTTTACCACTTGGTGTTCAGTCATCATATCATTCACTATGAAGGGCAGGGAGGGCCTGTGCAGGCTAGCAGCAAACCTCGACCAGATGTTTTGGCACTCATTGGTAGAGCGGCGGAGAGTTTACGTCCAGACATTCAACATCTGCTCTCACACTTGAATACTGATGTGAATTCGTCAGTTTACGCGGCTTCTCATCCGAAGTTAGTCCCAAATCCAACTTAGGTGCATCAGTATACTACTAACATAGCACATGGAAAATTCTCCGTCTTCCAGAAATATATCTAACTTTGGGTTAGAATAGAGAGAACAGTTGAAGAAAATTGTCAAATACTCAAATTAGAAATAGTTGTGTGACTAGCTATTTATAGGAGTAATGAAAATGAATTTTTAGAGTTAAAAAAGGTAAAGAGAAACAAAACATATTGTGGATTCGTGTGTCACAGGTGCATCACATAATCTAGATATTCCAAGAGTCATGAGCTGTATATATAAATTGTAATCATAATATTATACATTTCTCCCCAACTTTGTATCAGAAAAACATATTTATGTATTCAATATCAGTCGAGCTTCAGCATTTCAATGATGATTATGTGTTAGTTTTTGTTTGGTCTTAACTCTCCAGTTCTTAGAAGTAGGAGACTTTGGTAATCTAAAGTTCAGTCCGGAAGTAAGTAATGTCTGACAAATAATTATTTTAGTAAGGATTTGAACTCGATTCTATTGAGTTTAATTTGGAGTATTTGGGATGTTGTAAATGCTGATAGAAATCTGTTTAGTAATTCCTCTTACTGTTTGTATCACCAATCTGTTTGCATAACGCCTCACAATCAATACAAGATAGGAATGGTTATGGTGCAGTTGCATTTTTATATGAATGTAGTGAATTTTTTGTATGTTACGTTGATAAATTTAGGTCGTTTAGACACAATTTGCACAGGTCATTGGATCGAGAAATTTACATAAAAAAAGATGACATAAAAATAATGTGCAACTAGTCTTTACTTTTATAATGAATAGTTTATTGTGTGAGTATTTATCTCCCGACCACATTTTGAATTATTAGGCCCCACTCCAAGGGTTAAAAACAAAAGGTCAAACAAACGGTCATTGCTGACTAGTTATTCACATTTATAATGAACAGGTCATTGTAACTAGTTATTCACTTTTATCACATGCACAGGAGTATGACATGTTAGGGATGACATTCTTGTGGATCCCCGCTAATAAGCTTTCACGAATACTAGCTAAACATTTGTATGCAAAGTTTATTTAGTTTTTGCAATTATGTAGAATTTTTCTTTTTATTTACTCAACACAAAAAGGTAGTAATATATCAGCACATAAACAACATACTCCCTATGAACAAGAATGACATTCATTGTAAAATAAAAGGATTATAAGTATATCATAATTCACCAATTCACCGTAAAAAATATTAAAACATTAATACATAAACAATTCATTACAAAATGATATTTTTCTTAATTTAGTAACAGATACAGACATCTATGATACATTTGTATCTAGATTTATTAATTTTCGTGCCATCCTTCAACGTAAGATTCAAAACTGAAAACATGACTTTTCTATATAAAAAGTGGATTAATCATTTTCTAACATCATTGTATATATTTATTTTTAATAATATTCTTTTTACAAAAATATATTTTTGTAATAAATATAAATAAAAATAGTAATTAAAAAGTTTAT
>JBBPBR010000005.1:48063778-48108604 GCA_037974775.1 Cicer pinnatifidum | reverse complement strand
AATAATATTTATTTTAAATTCTAAATATATTTAAATTTAAATTTAAAACTTATTTTTGATGTCTAAAAGATATTTAGACATATTATTTTCAATACTCTCACTGATTGAATATCTTTTCTGCATCCAATTTGAATTTTAAGTTGAAAATTCAACTTCTTTTTAACCTTGATTTCTTGCTTTTATTTTTTATTGTAATTCTTATAATTATTTCTTGGATGAGAGTAAATCTACCAATGACTTGAATTTTTACTTCTTTGAATTTATCTATTTTTTGTCGGTTTCTTTGTACTTTGTGTGTTCCATGGTAGAAACATCACATTTTTTTATACATGTTAGTGATTCTTTATCTATATCTTTATTCTCCTACTTAACATGAAATTTCTTCAAAACACAACAATCTTCATGGTATTCTTTGAATTTTGTTCCTTCCTTTTTCTCTTCTTCATCCGCAATATAATCATTTTTCATCAATTCTAAAACATAACTTTTGTGTATCATTTTAAAGGTGATCACTTCTTTCTTCTTTGTTATTTGGATATATAATCACACAATTTTTATGTTCAGATACATTTCGTAACCTTTTCTCCAACAACTGAGCAACACTTAATTTTTATTTTATTTTTTTATTTTTTATTTTATATCAATTCTAGGCATATAACACATTGGAAATGAATTTGAAACCCGAGTGATATTTAATTGCAATTGTTTCAATGCCTACTAGTGTAATTTGTGTTCCATTCCCAATTCTGACTTTAGAAATATCAGTTTAAATTTGTTGAGCTATTTAAAAGGACTTCAATCATAAGTCATATGATTTATGTAATCAGTATCAATAATCCAAACTTTAGAGGGTTTGATGGTCGTATAACATGATATTGCAATTAGTTGTTCCCATTCTACCAAAGTAATAGCTTCTAGGTATAACTTCATTCTTAATCTCGAAATGTCATACTCTCCATTCTTATTGTGGGATCTAGAGTCTTTAGGTACGCCTCTATTTTTCTCCATAAAAGATAGGAGGAGCCATTTTTTTTAGAAACTTGATTCGACTTTCATCTTCTGTTGTTTCAGAAATTTACTTTCGAAAAATAACAATGCCACCGATAAAATTACTGGGATGAGTCGCGGACTAGGTCGCTCTCTTTAAGACGTTTCGAGGCACTGCCCAAATTGTGCAAGACAGACTATCAACCACGAAATCCCCAGGATAAAACGTGAGAAAAGTCTCAGATACAGATAGCTTTTTGGTGTGCTTTCCCAACTGAGGTGAACTCTATATTTATAGGGAAGTTCAGCAACCGGATCTGCGAAAATGGGGGGATCCAAGAAGCACGAAGTCCATCAGCTGATTGCGCCTCAAAATTAGGAAACGTGTTTTGACTTTGATTCTTGACCGGGCAACATAAGAAAACGTGGGATACGCAACGCGTCATGTATATAATTAATTAATTAAAATAATTAATTTTCATATGTTTTAAAAAATTTAATACACCACAAACCAAACCAAACCATGCCGAGCCGGGCGGGCGGCGGCGCGCATGTGGTGGTCCATTTGCTTGCGTTATCCCTCCTTCACAAAATTGCGGTGCCCCTTGGGGCCCAACCCAAATGTGAAACTAAGACTTTATAAAGGCTTTAAATAAGTGTGTTCTCTCATTTTTCAATTCACAACCATAAAGCCATCGTCAATGCCATTTATATTCCATCATTTCCAACATCTTCACATACTTTAAGACCACTAATGAAGTTTTTTTATATATTTATTTGAAGAAATATATAAGATATACACAGAAAAAATCTTTAATCCTAAATTTTATCTATTGTTCTATATATAAAATTAAATTATAATTTAAAAACATATTAATTCCTTAAAATAAGAAATAAACCTAACAATATAATTTCAAATATATATAATTTCTTGATAATATATTATTTTAAATCTAAAACTTAAATTCATAGTATTCAAAAGATATTAAAAAATTGATCAATATAACTCATAGTCAGAAATATTTTGATGTGACATTTCCTGATAATTTCAAAAATTCATATTGATTAATGTTCCGGAGCAAAGAAATAAAAAGAAAGAATCGTGAGTATATAGACACTCATTATTCAGATCTATACATATGAAATGATTTTACATTTTGCAAACAAATGAAGTGCTTAGAGTGAATATTGTCTAGCTGCTGTACCCAGTTACAGCTAGAAAAACAATTATGGCAAATCCAACTGTTGCCAATATATTTCTCCCTTGATGATGCTTTGATGTTGCACCGCTCTGTTGAGTAAACATAGGATATAATCACAAACAAACAAAAATTACGTTTCTCTCATATTTAATCTAACTAGCTCTATAAGTATAGTAACGTATTTATAAGTTTATATAACGGTTAAATGTACTTTGATCTTCTATTTTAATTGAAATTAAATTTTAATCTTTCATTTTTAAATTTGGAATTTTAGTTTTCTAGATTTTTCTCCACAATTAAATTTGAAGCAACTTATTTTTATGATGTGTCATATTCATTAATAATGTGATATCAGTGATTTGGACAAAAAATAATAGAGCATAACTCATGTTACAATATTTTTTTTCTTTTCGCTTTCATCGATTAAATATAAATTTATTCTTTTAAAGTTAAATATTTCTAGTCTAAATCAATGATGTGATATCATTAAAAAATATGACACATAAAAAAAAAATTCTAAATTGAGTTTTGAGAAAAAAAATACTAAAACTTGTAAAATTTCATATTAAAATCATAAATTTAGAAATGGAGAACTAAAATTCGATTTTAGTTAAAATAAAAGGATAAAAAATGCATTTAAAACACTTATATAATAATTGTAATTTTGATAGAATTTAAATGGTTTATGTCCCCCAAATCTTATTTTCCTATAATTTATAATACATTTTTAGTTTATAAAAATTGGTTAGAGATATTACCAAATTAAGACTAGGTGCTGGTGCCGGTGTTGTATCGGCATCAACATCAGTTGGTGGTGCTGGTGGACTCTTGTGAACGACAGTTGGTGCCGGAGCTGGTGAGTGATGTTTCAGGTGTTTGTGTTTGTGTCTTCTTTTATGCTTCGGGGGTACAGGTGCCGGTGCGGGTACTTCAATTGTAGGCGTCGGTGCCGGTATTGGTGGTGAAGGAACAGGTGTCGGAGAAGGTGATTGCTTTGTAGGTGCAGGCGCTGGAACTGGTGTTGCCTTCACCGGTGCAGGCGCTGGTGGTGTTTGAACCGGTGTTGGTGCAATTTTTGGTGGTGAAGCAACCGGTGGTGGTGGTAATGGTGGTGGCAATGTAGGAGTTGAGACAGGTGAACTTTTTGGTGGTTGTGGTGGCGGAATTTGTGGACTTGAAATTGGTGCAACTTTGGGTGCTGGCGATGTGACTGGAGAAGATTTAGGAGCTACATTTGAAGGTGGTTGAATTGTGATGGGAGGAGACGGCGCCACCGCGGTAGGTGGTTGTGTTGTGACCGGCGACGTTGCCGTTGGGGTTGTAGGTGGCAACTTTGATGGTGAAGGTGCTTGTGCATTGAATCCTAGCAAGCAACTTAGGCTTAGTAGAATGAGAATCCAAAACATTGTAGTCATTGTTGTTTGTGAAATTGTTAGAGATTAGAGAGAGTTTGTTTGTTATTTATTTATGAAGTATGATGATCAAATGTGGAAGGAGGAAAGTAGCATTCATGTGATTGTGATCTTTATTGATTGATAATTTAATAAGGAACGTTAGTTAACAATGGAAAAGTTGTAAGTAACCTAGCTAGCTTCATTAAATCATTGGTCTTTATACTCAACTCACCTATTATATAAATTAAATTGATAGTTATGGCCTAACTTGTCTTTCATAAATTAGTAGGGTTTCTTTTTTTTTCTTTCTTTTTTTTGGGTTTAGGGTATTGAATTAGTGCTGATTTTGTTTGAATGTAATTGAGTAAAATATAATTAACATATCAATTGTGATTGATTAATTGTTAATGTATCTCTCTCTCTCTCTCACTAACTAACTATATTAGTATATGGGAGGATTTGGTGTGAACAACAATAGGTGCTTCTTTTGGATTGCTTATACTTCACTTCACTTCATACATGTGTTCAATGATGTGTGAGTGGGTACTTTTTAGGTACTTAGGAAATAGATATAACTGCAATTTGGCTCAAATTGGTGGGTGGGTTGTTTTGTGATCTTTATACTCAACTCACTTAAGGGCATATCACAAGGAATTAAAAATATGATTTTTTTTTTAAATTGTATTTTTTATGTGAAATTTTTATTTTTTTTTATCTTTTAATAAGTGTCTCAACGTAACATATTAGTAATATCTAAAAAATAAATGATAGCTGTAGTTTTTCAAGTAATCACTCCATTTTATTACAAGTGTGTATTTGGATTGTACATAGTTATTCGTAAAATAATTAGTTGAGTTAATTTTATAAAATATACTTTATTTATGAAAATATTCATATTAATAATATATAGTTAGAAGTAGTTAAATAAGTTGATATGAATATTAGTGAAAAAATGATTTATGCTCAATTAATAATATACAAGATAAGTTATTAAATATTAGAAATGAGATAATTAAATATGAGACGAGGCTGTACATTTCTTTTTATAAATTAGTAGAGGATTTATCAAATTATCTTTGTTATGGATTTATGTATTTTCTACTATTATAAATGTAAAATTAAATATTTTAGAATATTTTTTATAAAGTATTAATTTATTAGATGGTACATATGAAAATAATAATAATAATAATAATAATAATAATAATTAATTTTACATTAAAAATAAAACATGACATCCCATCAAACTGCTCATCTGTAGTACGAGGTATGCCGTAGTTTAATGATGCATTTCACGTTCCTATATAACTACTCACAGTCATATATGTATAAGAATTGGAAAAATTAATTATTCAGATTTGATTGTGAATTACTCAACTATAGAAATTTTATCAAATACAAATAAAGGAATTGCTTTTTATTGTTTGCAATATATGTTTTAAAATAAAAATATTATAACTTATTGCATTTCGTTCACTTTTCAAACAATATAATGGGAATTTGGTTTTTTATTTATTTATAAAATACCCAAACAGTGATATGAAATTTATGTTCTATTTCATTCTATTATAATGTGTCATTTTAAAGAGTGATATATGAATATATAATGTTAATGAATAGGATGTTTTTGACTAGAAATAATCAAAAAACCTATTTATTCTTTTACATATTCTGTTGGAGGAATGAGCTCCACTTTTTGCTCTTTCTTAAAATGGATCGATGATTTCATATATCAAACACAATTAGTTTGACGGAGTCCACTGCCTTTTTCTGAACAATTATATAAGCTTTAACATAAAGTTAATATAAGTGCATATATCATTGTAGTTATAATTGAAAATATTCAAATTAATGGTAGTTTTGATTGCTTATGATTTTAAATTGTGGTTACAATACAAATGTTTAAATTTTGATGAAATATAGAAAATTGCGGTCGATATAATTAAAATTGTGATTTTAAAATTAATAATATTACAATTACAATTGCAGCTGCAAACCAAAATTTAAAACTATAGTACTGTATCTCTCGAAAAAAAAAAATAGAGATGATTGTTAGAGGTGGTTGTAGTTGAAAACTCTATCTTTTATTGAAAGGGATAAATTCTTTCAAAAAAAAAGTTACTAAAAGGAGTAAAAAAACTTTCCAATAGAGATCATTAATAATTAATCGTAGTTGCTAATTAATTTTAAAACGGAGAGTCTTAATTAATTATTCTTAGAGTCAATAGATACCTTCTCATAATTATAAACCACAATTTTAAATAAAAGACTCTATATTAAATATATTGAATGAGCATACCAACTATTTTTCTTCACAATGACCTATATAAGGTCTCCATCACTTTTTGTTAGTATTTGATGGTTCAACATACCAATGTGATTGCAATGTTTTATCTTTGTATTTAATCGTTGCACATTGTAATACCTCAATTTTGTCCGAATAATTAAAAATTATTTTTGAATAATAATAAGAATAACATATAATAATATGTTTAATAAATATTTTACAATCATTTTTAAAAAAATAAACATCATCATTTTACATTTCAAATTTGAGTATGTATTAAAAATAAAATAAATATAAAAATAAAATAAGACTTCTCTTGCTTTGCTTTTTTATCAACAAGGCTTCTCAAACACTCAATCCACTCCCAAACACTCAATCAATCCACTCCCAAACACTCAAACACTAGCACAACTTCCTTGCCAAAATCAACACATATTTTTATTTTCTTTGCATTTGTTTCACTTCTCATTGTACATTCTTTTATTTCCTTCATTTTATAACATCCTTCCATAAACATCCTATAAACCAATAGAAAGAAAAGGTAGAGAAAAATTATTTCCTTAATTATACTTTGCTTAAAAATTGTTACAAAAACAATGTAAAATCCAACTAAAATTAGTGCGAAACAATACAAGATCTAGAGCTCGATTTTGTCTAATGAACATAAATATTCACTCATTTAGGCTATAAATTGGGATCAAAAATCAAAGAGAGGGAGAGCAATTTTGAGTATTAAGAAAACTAGAGAAAATAGAGAGAAATAGAGAGAAATAGAGTGTTTCACCGCCATTCCAAATTCACACAGCCGTGCACCACTACCGCCTCTGTCTTCAATATTGCACCACCGTTTGTCTTCCATCTTTGAATAGGTATGTATTTCCCTTACTTTTCAAACTTTATATTTTGAATCTAGATATTATTTAATTGAAAGATGAAATCTTGTTTGTATATGAATGATATTTTGGCTGAGATATTTTGTATACTGTTTTTGTATGAGATGATTTGGATTGTGTTTGGAAAGTTCAAATTTGTTTTATTTGGATTGTGTTTGGAAAGGTTCAAATATATTGTTTTTTCTACCATATCTAATTGAAATGCTTTAGCCATGAGTTATGTTTTTATCATGTCTTTCACTAAAAAGTATTTAAAAGAACTCATAATTTGTATATAGTTTTTTATTATTAAAGTGTTTTTTTTATTATTTATTTAATAAATAACAATACAAGTCCATATTTTTTTTTACCGTTTATTTTACATGTGTTTATTATTGAATTTTATTTCGTAGATTTATTTAAATTTATTTAATTGTTAAAATCAATTATTATTATTATTATTATTATTATTATTTTAAACAAAAAAGGCAAAAATAAAACTATAATCAAATATGGTAAGGTTAATTAGATGTGACATCTTTTTAATCTTTGAGTTATTAGAATACAAATTGTGACAATTTGATGGTTCTAAATCTCATAATCACAAATAAATTAATAAACTAAAAAAATCATAAACAAATTAATCATAAATATTATTTAAAGTTAATTAAAATCTTTCAATCCCAGAGTTACATAATACAAGTTATATATTTTGATAACTCTAAAATTTATTTTTATAAATAAATAAATCTAAAATCGACTTTTTTTTAAAATTTAATTAACTATATGTTTTTTTTTATCTTGGAGTTGTTAAGACACAAATTAAACTATTTATCGGTTTTAAAACTCAATTTAAAAATAAATAATAATTTTTTTTAAGAGTATTAAATTAGATGTGACATCTTGTTTTTTACTCTTTGAGTTTTGTGACACGAGTTGTACAACTCGATCGTCTTAAACTCATATTTTAAGATAATTATTCAAATCAAGCAAGTTTATTTTTTATGTTTGTCAAAATTAATTTTTTTTTTAACAAAAATACAATTTATTTAAAAGCAATCAACACATCAACATTTTCTACCAAGAACTACGTAGCTTTGATTTCTCCATCGCACCGGGAGATACGTAGGAGCAAGATCACACTCTTGTCAAGCACAATAATAAAAACCTATTTTTTTTTACTCTTTTTTAACACGCTTTTATTTCGAGAAAATTGTATTTATAAAAATAATTTTATATCCATATTTAATAATAAAGAGAAACAAATATAGTTAAGTTAACACAATTTTGCACAATTAATTATAGGTAACCGTTTTTTAGCGGATGTCGTAGGGTGCTAATACCTTCCCTGCGCATAATCGACTCCCGAACTCAAAAATTTGGTTTCAAAAGACCATTTTTTATTTTTTTTACATTTTTAAGGGTTTCCCAATATTTTCCCTATTTTAAAATAAATTTTGGTGGCGACTCCATTGAATTCGAGAAAAAACTCGAAATTTTAGGCCGCGACAGCTGGCGACTCCGCTGGGGACATTTAGAGAGTCAAGCCTAACAAATTAATTGTGCATAATATTTTTTTTTTTTTAACTTTCTCGATATTTGTTTATTTTTTTATTTTCATTTTCTTTATGTGTTTATTATTTTTCTAATAAGTGTTAGCTAACATTATAATATTTTTTTAAGCTAGTAAATTATTTTTATTTTATTTTATTTATCTATTTATTTTGTATATGTATATGTTTTGTTAGTATTATGGATTTATTGAATTGTATTTATTCAACGCCTACACTTTTATTAAGACACACACTTATGAGTGGAACCTTATACCCGGGTTTGAACAAAACTTAAGTTTAGATTCGAGATTGCGTAGTGGTAGCCTTCTGGATGTACATCCTGTTTGGTTAGCATGAAGATCTCACCTAGAGTTTGATCCTGTTGAGGTTATTGTCACTCCAAATAGTTTACCTATTGTTGTTGGCAATATTCCAAAATAGGATTATTGGCTCTAGGAACCGTGTTTAGAACCATAGAGCCTCCCTTGTGAGAATTTCACTACATAAGTCAATAGACCCTTTCATTGTAAGAATATCCGTAAAAAACCAATAAATTATTTTATATATTCAAGAGTTTATATATATATATTAGTTTCATTCATACCTCACGACATTTTTTTCTTCTTTCTCTTTTTCTAAAAAACAATAAAACATAATAGCATTTTGCATAAATTTTCAGGATTTTTGGGGAATCATACAAATCTTAATCACGTGTTATTTAAGTGAACAATGGGATCGGAAAAAAGGAAAACCTTACTTTTAAAGTTCAAGCAACCTGATTTGAAAAGTTTAAGGGACATCAGCAGTCAAATGAAAACTATACAACGTGATAGTTTCTTTCACAAATATGGGAAGATCCTAAATCTCTTGGCAGTAAATGTGCAAACAGGTGCCCTCACAGCATTGGCTCAATATTATGATCCTCTCTTAAGATGTTTCACCTTTCAAGATTTTCAGTTGGCCCCAACATTAGAGGAATTTGAACGAATATTGGGTTACTCCCTAGAAAGAGGAAATCCTTATCGATATACTGGGCAACCACCGAAGTTGGAAACAATTGCTGAAGTGTTGAAGATCAACATAAGAGAGTTGGCAAATACAAAAGAGAAAAAAGGGGTTATCCATGGGTTTTCAAGAAAATATCTAGAGCAAAAGTGCCAAGATTTAGCCGATAAAGAAGAATGGAGTACTTTTATAGATGTTTTGGCCCTCCTTATCTATGGTATTGTTTTATTCCCAAACCTTGATAACTTTGTAGATTTTGCTGCCATAAATGTCTTCTTAGCTTTTAATAACCATAAGCAAAACCCAGTTCCCGCGATTCTAGCTGATGTGTACTATTCTCTGCACATGCGACATGAGAAGAAAGGGGGAACAATTTTGTGTTGTGTTCCAGTGTTGTATGCTTGGTTTGTGTCTCACATGTTCAAGAAAGGGTATCATGTTGGGATTAAGAGTAATCGTGAATGGGCTCAGAGTATAGCTAGTCTTACTGGGGATACAGTTTCATGGTACTATAGAGAACAAGGGGTAGAAGAGGTAATATGCCAATGCGGAGATTTTCCAAATGTACCTCTCATGGGAACAAAGGGATGTATTAATTACAATCCAATGGTAGCTCTGAGACAACTTGGCTACCCCATGTTGGATAAACCAGATGACAAATCATTAGAAGCTTTTATTTTGCATAACACGGATATAGTAGACCCACCAATGTTGAGAAGGATAAGTCGAGCTTGGGAATTGATCATCAGAAAAGGAAAAATACTCGGATGTAGAAGTTGCAGCACAAAAGAACCTTATCAACAATGGATAAAGAAGAGAGTCCAAGAAATCAAGTTGCCTTTCCACAGTACACCTTCAAATGATCAGAAAATGTCTGAACCTGACTTTGTTACAAATGAGGAGATAGAAGAACTCAAAGCATCATTGTTAAAATCTGAAGAGGAGAAGAAAGAGTTACAAGCGAGGTTAGAAAAAGTCTCCCAAGAGAACGCCAACTTAAGATCAGAAAACATTTGTAAGAGTCAGTTTATTGAGAGAAGCAACAAGAGGTTGAAAATTGAAAAAGGAAATAAACTTGATGTACAATTTTGTTTGAGGGGTGCAAATGAAGAGTTAGATGTGCGAAATGAAGAAAAGAATGCAGCTATTGAAGAAGCCTACATGTGGAAGCAGTTGTGGACAAAATCAGCAAGCTCTGAGAAGAAGATAAAAAAAGAGTTTGAAGATTTAAAGAAACAACTAAAAGAAATGGTAGCAAAATACGAGAGTCAAGTAAAGGATGAGAGGCAACAGAAAGAAGAAATTGAAGAATTACTCTCAAAACACCAAGATGCACTAAAGGCAGAAATGGAAGTTTCTAGTGAGTTGAAGAATTATATTGATTATCAAGAAAAGATCTATAATGACTTGAAGGATGAAACCATATACTGGGAGGAGCGTTTCATGGTGTTGCTTGGGCAATTGAAGAACCAAGAGATTTATAAAGAGTTGGAAGATAAAGGCAAGCATTGGAAAGATTGCTTTTCAAAATTAGCAATGCTAGCTAATCAGGCAATCATAAAAATTCCAAAACATCTAAGAGAGATTGATGCTGTAATGCATCCACTCAACACTCCAATCAAAGTCTACAATTTCGTCGAATATTGCAAACATTTAGTAGAAGAATTGGAGGAGAAGATTGGTTGTCCTTTTGGAAAATATGATTGAAATACCATAGTCGATGTAGCTTTTTAATTTAAATGCAATGTACTTTTTTCTCATCAATGAAGGATTTGTTGTTTTGTTCCCATGGTCTTCTTTCATTAATAATTCGTGCAAGACTTATGATTCCCCAATATCCAAAAAAAAAAAAATATAATAATAACAATTGCATTCCATTCATGTTTAATACATACTCATAAATTTTTTATTGTTTTTAAAAAAAAAATTCAGAAAAAATCAATAAAGCTGTTTCCCCGACATCCTTATCGGACTCGTGCAAACTCAAAGATCATGGAAGAACTTGAGCAGAATCAAGAGGTGATGAGAATGGATGTCAACCAATTGAAGGACAAGGTCGATCAAATCTTAGAAGCTATACAGGCTTTGTCAAGGAAGGGGAATATAGATGAGAATCCTCTGGCTGTAAATGAAGAACAACAAACCACTCCTTCTCATCCACCAGGCTTTACACCGACTATCCAACAACCTCGTACAACACCTATACAATTTCCTATGTACGGTCTTCCACCCGGTTATACTCCACCCTTAGTCGTCAACCCCATGGAAAACAACCCAAACCACTTAAACCCCCAAAACCCAAACCAATCACAAGTTCCATCTCCACTGGGATATCTACCACCCCAAAACACTCTACCCTCGGAAAATACTCCACATATTGCACCTCAAGCACCCAATTTCGATGCTAATGGGAATTGGCATCAACCTCACATTGGGGGTGATACACAATCAAAGGAAAAATTCCATGTCTTTGAAGAGAGAATAAAAGCTATTGAGGGGTATAATGTTTATGGCCTCGAAGCTTTCGATATGTGATTGGTTCCTGATGTGACTATCCCTCCCAAATTCAAGGTTCCTGACTTTGAAAAATACAAGGGCAACACATGTCCTAAAAATCATCTAACCATGTATTGCAGAAAAATGGCATCTCATGCTCATAACGATAAACTTTTCATTCACTTTTTCCAAGATAGTCTGAGTGGGGCATCGTTAAGTTGGTATATGCATCTTGAGCGAAATCAAATTCGTTCATGGAAAGACCTAGCTGATGCCTTTTTGTAGCAATACAAATACGACGTTGATATGGCCCCTGATAGGATGCAATTGCAAAATTCCTTGAAAAAGGACAATGAAGCTTTCAAAGAATACGCACAACGGTGGAGGGAAATGGCATCACAAGTAGAACCTCCATTATCTGAAAGAGAAATGGTGGGTATGTTTATGGATACTCTCCAGTCGCCTTTTTACGACAAGATGATTGGGAGTATATCATCAAACTTTTCTGACCTTGTCATGATAGGAGAAATGATAGAAAGTGGGATGAGGAGTGGCAAGATCGTCTGTGCAGCAACTAGTGTGAAACGACCCCAAGTTGTACTACTTGATGGTCTTAAAACTCTAGTTTAAAAAATAATCAATTATTCTCAAAAAGAGTACTAAATTAGATGTGACATCTTATTTTTTTACTCTTTGAGTTTTGAGACACGAGTTGTACAACTCGATCGTCTTAAAACTCATATTTTAAAATAACTATCCAAATCGAGCAAGTTTATTTCTTTATGCTTGTCAAAATTAATTTTAAAAAAAAATTAACAAAAATACAATTTATTTAAAAGCAATCAACACATCAACATTTTCTACCAAGAACTACGTAGCTTTGATTTCTCCATCACACCGGGAGATACGTAGGAGCAAGATCACACTCTTGTCAAGCACAATAATAAAAACTTTTTTTTTACTCTTTTTAACACGCTTTTATTTCAAGATAATCATATTTATAAAAAATAATTTTATATTCATATTTAATAATAGAGAGAAACAAATATAGTTAAGTTGATATAATTTTGCACAATTAATTATTGGTAACCGTTTTTTAGCGGATGTCGTAGGGTGCTAATACCTTCCCTACGCATAATCGACTCCCGAATTCAAAATTTGGTATCAAAGACCAATTTTTTTTATTTTTTATTATATTTTAAGGGTTTCCCAATATTTTCCCGATTTAAAATAAATTTTGGTGGCGACTCCATTGAATTCGAGAAAAACTCGAAATGTTAGGCCGCGACAGCTGGCGACTCTGCTGGGGAAATTTTAGAGAGTCAGACCTAATAAATTAATTGTGCATAATTTTTAACTTTTTATTTTTGTTTGTTTTTATTTTCTTTTATTTCATGCGTTTATTATTTCTTAATAAGTATTAGTTGGTATTATAATATTTTTAAATTTGTAGATTATTCTTATTTATTTATTCATTTATTTATTTATTTATTAATCTATTTATTTAGTTATTTATTTATTTATTTATTTATTATGTATATATGTTTTATTATCGTTATTGAATTATGCTTATTCAACGCCTACACTTTTATTAAGACACACACTTATGAGTGGAACCTTATAACCGAGTTTGAACAAAACTTAAGTTTAGATTCGAGATTGCGTAGTGGTAGTCTTCTGGATGTACATCCTATTTGGTTAGCATGAAGATCTCACCTAGAGTTTGATTCTGTTGAGGTTATTGTCACTCCAAATAGTTTACCTATTGTTGTTGGCAATATTCCAAAATAGGATTATTGGCTCTAGGAACCATGTTTAGAACCATAGAGCCTCCCTTGTGAGAATTTCACTACATAAGCCAATAGACCCTTTCATTGTAAGAATATCCGTAAAAAAGCAATAAGTTATTTCATATATTCAAGAGTTTATATATATTAGTTTCATTCATACCTCATGACATTTTTTTTCTTCTCTTTTTCTAAAAGAAAAATAAAACATAATAGCATTTTGCATAAATTTTCAGGATTTTGGGGAATCATACAAATCTTAGTCACATGTTATTTAAGTGGACAATGGGATCGGAAAAAAGGAAAACCTTACTTTTAAAGTTCAAGCAACCTGATTTGAAAAGTTTAAGAGACATCAGCAATCAAATGAAAACTATACAACGTGATAGTTTCTTTCACAAATATGGGAAGATCCTAAATCTCTTGGCAGTAAACGTGCAAACAGGTGCCCTCATAGCATTGGCTCAGTATTATGATCCTCTCTTAAGATGTTTCACCTTTCAAGATTTTCAGTTGGCCCCAACATTAGAGGAATTTGAACGAATATTGGGTTACTCCCTAGAAAGAGGAAATCCTTATCGATATACTGGGCAACCACCGAAGTTGGAAACAATTGCTGAAGTGTTGAAGATCAACATAAGAGAGTTGGCAAATACAAAAGAGAAAAAAGGGGCTATTCATGGGTTTTCAAGAAAATATCTAGAGCAAAAGTGCCAAGATTTAGCCGATAAAGAAGAATGGAGTACTTTTATAGATGTTTTGGCCCTCCTTATCTATGGTATTGTTTTATTCCCAAACCTTGATAACTTTGTAGATTTTGCTGCCATAAATGTCTTCTTAGCTTTTAATAATCATAAGCAAAACCCAGTTCCCGCGATTCTAGCTGATGTGTACTATTCTCTGCACATGCGACATGAGAAGAAAGGGGGAACAATTTTGTGTTGTGTTCCAGTGTTGTATGCTTGGTTTGTGTCTCACATGTTCAAGAAAGGGTATCATGTTGGGATTAAGAGTAATCGTGAATGGGCTCAGAGTATAGCTAGTCTTACTGGGGATACAGTTTCATGGTACTATAGAGAACAAGGGGTAGAAGAGGTAATATGCCAATGCGGAGATTTTCCAAATGTACCTCTCATGGGAACAAAGGGATGTATTAATTACAATCCAATGGTAGCTCTGAGACAACTTGGCTACCCCATGTTGGATAAACCAGATGACAAGTCATTAAAAGCTTTTATTTTGCATAACACGGATATAGTAGACCCACCAATGTTGAGAAGGATAAGTCGAGCTTGGGAATTGATCATCAGAAAAGGAAAAATACTCGGATGTAGAAGTTGCAGCACAAAAGAACCTTATCAACAATGGATAAAGAAGAGAGTCCAAGAAATCAAGTTGCCTTTCCACAATACACCTTCAAATGATCAGAAAATGTCTGAACCTGACTTTGTTACAAATGAGGAGATAGAAGAACTCAAAGCATCATTGTTAAAATCTGAAGAGGAGAAGAAAGAGTTACAAGCGAGGTTAGAAAAAGTCTCCCAAGAGAACGCCAACTTAAGATCAGAAAACATTTGTAAGAGTCAGTTTATTGAGAGAAGCAACAAGAGGTTGAAAATTGAAAAAGGAAATAAACTTGATGTACAATTTTGTTTGAGGGGTGCAAATGAAGAGTTAGATGTGCGAAATGAAGAAAAGAATGCAGCTATTGAAGAAGCCTACATGTGGAAGCAGTTGTGGACAAAATCAGCAAGCTCTGAGAAGAAGATAAAAAAAGAGTTTGAAGATTTAAAGAAACAACTAAAAGAAATGGTAGCAAAATACGAGAGTCAAGTAAGGGATGAGAGGCAACAGAAAGAAGAAATTGAAGAATTACTCTCAAAACACCAAGATGCACTAAAGGCAGAAATGGAAGTTTCTAGTGAGTTGAAGAATTATATTGATTATCAAGAAAAGATCTATAATGACTTGAAGGATGAAACCATATACTGGGAGGAGCGTTTCATGGTGTTGCTTGGGCAATTGAAGAACCAAGAGATTTATAAAGAGTTGGAAGATAAAGGCAAGCATTGGAAAGATTGCTTTTCAAAATTAGCAATGCTAGCTAATCAGGCAATCATAAAAATTCCAAAACATCTAAGAGAGATTGATGCTGTAATGCATCCACTCAACACTCCAATCAAAGTCTACAATTTCGTCGAATATTGCAAACATTTAGTAGAAGAATTGGAGGAGAAGATTGGTTGTCCTTTTGGAAAATATGATTGAAATACCATAGTCGATGTAGCTTTTTAATTTAAATGCAATGTACTTTTTTCTCATCAATGAAGGATTTGTTGTTTTGTTCCCATGTTCTTCTTTCATTAATAATTCGTGCAAGACTTATGATTCCCCAACATCCAAAAAAAAAAAAAATATAATAATAACAATTGCATTCCATTCATGTTTAATACATACTCATAAATTTTTTATTGTTTTTAAAAAAAAAAAATTCAGAAAAAATCAATAAAGCTGTTTCCCCGACATCCTTATCGGACTCGTGCAAACTCAAAGATCATGGAAGAACTTGAGCAGAATCAAGAGGTGATGAGAATGGATGTCAACCAATTGAAGGACAAGGTCGATCAAATCTTAGAAGCTATACAGGCTTTGTCAAGGAAGGGGAATATAGATGAGAATCCTCTGGTTGTAAATGAAGAACAACAAACCACTCCTTCTCATCCACCAGGCTTTACACCGACTATCCAACAACCTCGTACAACACCTATACAATTTCCTATGTACGGTCTTCCACCCGGTTATACTCCACCCTTAGTCGTCAACCCCATGGAAAACAACCCAAACCACTTAAACCCCCAAAACCCAAACCAATCACAAGTTCCATCTCCTCTGGGATATCTACCACCCCAAAACACTCTACCCTCGGAAAATACTCCATATATTGCACCTCAAGTACCCAATTTCGATGCTAATGGGAATTGGCATCAACCTCACATTGGGGATGATACACAATCAAAGGAAAAATTCCATGTCTTGGAAGAGAGAATAAAAGCTATTGAGGGGTATAATGTTTATGGCCTCGAAGCTTTCGATATGTGCTTAGTTCCTGATGTGACTATCCCTCCCAAATTCAAGGTTCCTGACTTTGAAAAATACAAGGGCAACACATGTCCTAAAAATCATCTAACTATGTATTGCAGAAAAATGGCATCTCATGCTCATAACGATAAACTTCTCATTCACTTTTTCCAAGACAGTCTGAGTGGGGCATCGTTAAGTTGGTATATGCATCTTGAGCGAAATCAAATTCGTTCATGGAAAGACCTAGCTGATGCCTTTTTGAAGCAATACAGATACAACGTTGACATGGCCCCTGATAGGATGAAATTGCAAAATTCCTTGAAAAAGGACAACGAAGCTTTCAAAGAATATGCACAACGATGGAGGGAAATGGCATCACAAGTAGAACCCCCATTATCTGAAAGAGAAATGGTTGGTATGTTTATGGATACTCTCCAGTCGCCTTTTTACGACAAGATGATAGGGAGTATATCATCAAATTTTTCTGACCTTGTCATGATAGGAGAAAGGATAGAAAGCGGGATGAGGAGTGGCAAGATCGTTTGTGCAGCAACTAGCGTGAAACGACCCCAACCGACATTCACCAAAAAGAAAGAGGGGGATGCCAATGCTGTAATGATAAGCCCTAGAGTCTCCTATTTTCCACCCATCAATTCTTATCGACCCTCAAATTTCCAGCCCTCGATACCACAAACTCCGTACATCCCTTATCCATATGTGGCTGCAACTACACAAGTTCCATACCCTCAATATCACCCTTCAAGACCACCTTTTTATCAACCACCAACTACCACATTTTCCCCACAAAATCAATGGAACCAGAACCCAATCTCAAATCCCTATAGACCACCTGTCAATCGAGAAAAAAGGATAACCCGTTTTGATCCAATTCCCGTCACATATAGCCAATTGTTGCCCCATTTACTTCAAAATTCAATGGTAGTCATAAGACCAACGAAACCTCTTGAACCACCATTTCCAAAATGGTATAATCCGAATTCCAAATGTGAATATCATGCAGGAGCCGTTGGGCACTCCATTGAAGATTGTCAAGCCCTAAAATCTAAAGTGCAAGAATTGATTAATGCAAAATGGCTTACCTTCAAGGAAGACGGTCCCAACATAGGGAGTAATCCTTTACCGGGCCACAGGGATGCCTCTGTCAATGTCATTGAAGATGGGATAGACCAATATGCAACAGATAGTCATGTGTTCACCATGGGATCGTGTATGGAAAGTAGTATATCTTTCCCAAAACCATTGGAAATTCTTTACAAAAAGGAGAATCTTAAGCCAACTCCTAGCAAGCCAAATGCAATAATTGTGCAACCACCGATCCCTTTTCCTTATGGAAATACCAAGGCAGTACCGTGGAAATACGAAGTCACATCCCACTTGGTTAATCATCAACCAAGTGATGGTTGTGAACCTAAAGGAATTGATGTCACTAACATCTCAGGAATCGGTGGAATGACTCGCAGTGGTCGAGTATACACTCCTGAACAACTTAGGAAAAAGGAGGTTCATGGGGAAAAAGGGAAAGAAGATATGTATCATTCCATGAAAGGACAAGAGACCAGTAAAAAGACGGTGTCTGAAGAAGAAGCTAATGAATTTTTGAAGTTTATCAAGCAAAGTGAATATAAAGTGGTGGATCAGCTAAATCAAACCCCTTCCAAGATATCAGTTCTCTCCTTGTTATTAAACTCTGAAGCACATAGAAGAGCACTGATGAAAGTTTTAAATGAAGCCCATGTTACTCACGATATCACTGTCGATCAGTTTGATGGAGTTGTCGGTAACATCACTGCTAGTAGTTGCTTGAGTTTTAGTAATAATGAATTACCAGCTGAAGGGATAGAGCATAATAAAGCACTGCACATCTCTGTGAGGTGTCACGATCATATTCTTGCACGAGTGCTAGTAGATAATGGTTCATCATTAAATGTCATGCCTAAATCAACACTGTCAAAACTATCTGTTGAGGGGGCCTGTTTGAAGCCTAGTGCATTGGTGGTGAAAGCGTTTGATGGATCTAGAAGACAAGTTGTTGGTGAGATTGACCTGCCAATTCAAATCGGACCCCATATCTTTGGGATAACCTTCCAAGTGATGGATATTAAACCGGCGTACAGTTGTCTTTTAGGGAGACCATGGATTCATGCTGCTGGAGCAGTAACATCCACCCTTCATCAAAAGCTAAAGTTTATAGTGAACAATAAGTTGGTAATAATATTCGGGGAAGAAGATATGATAGTAAGTCATTTATCTTCTACAGGCTACATTGAAAACACGGAGGAAGCCATAGAGACTTCTTTTCAAGCATTAGAAATTGCCAATGCCGTCTTCATGGGTGAAGAATATCGTTTGAAAGAACCAAAACTATCTACCACATCATTGAAGTCTACCAAATCTATATTGGAAGGAGGAGTTTTTGTTAATTTGGGAAAATTGATAGAAATACCAGAAAAGAACAATAGGTATGGGTTGGGATATGTACCTACTCAAGCTGATAAAGAGAAGGCTACGAAGGGAAAAAGAGAAAACTGGACACCGAATTCACAGAAGATTCCTATTTGTGACATTCACCAAACTTTTCAAAGCGCCGGAATAATATATGCTCATCAAGTGGCTGTTACAAAAGAGGATTATGTTGATGATGACACCCTCAAACTAGTGTACCCTTGTTCTCCAAACACCAGTCTCAACAATTGGAAGATCCTCGAGTTTCCCGTGTTTGTTAATTCATGTTCAAAGTAATTATGTTTTTTTTAATTCCTTTTGCTATGCCCAAGGCTATAAGGATAATTAACTAGGGCATATGTATTTCAATTCCGTACTTATTATAAATAAATGCATTTTTGAATTCTCTAATTTTTGTCTTTCTCTTTTCCTTTTTTGGCAATCCTTATTCATTTTTTTTTTCCCCCTAATTTAAACAATGCAGAGTCGAAAACGAATATGTTGAAAATGGCAGCGCTAGAACCCTTTCTTGTAATTTTGAACGTCTAATTAATCATGCTGATGAGGATTGTGAAGATGACTGTGAGCCTCCCCCAGAACTAGAAAAATTAATTGAACAAGAAGCTAAGATAATCCAACCATATCAAGAACCTGTTGAGGTGATCAACCTAGGGAGTGAACATGATAAGAAAGAAGTTAAAATTGGTATGTCTATGAAAGAAAGTGAACGAGAAAAGTTGGTTAAACTTTTGTTTGATTATGTGGATGTCTTTGCATGGTCATATCAGGATATGCCTGGGCTAGATACTAACATAGTTGAACACAAGCTACCACTCAAGCCTGAATATGCTCCAATTAAACAAAAATTGAGGAGGATGAGACCTGATATGTCACTTAAAATTAGAGAAGAGGTCAAAAAGCAATTTGATGCTGGTTTCTTAGCAGTAGCAAAATATCCTCAATGGGTAGCTAATATTGTACCAGTTCCAAAAAAGGATGGAAAGGTCCGAATGTGTGTTGACTATCGGGATTTAAATAAAGCTAGTCCTAAAGATGATTTTCCTCTGCCTCATATTGATGTCCTGGTGGATAGCACTGCTCAATACTCTCTTTTCTCCTTCATGGATGGTTTCTCAGGATATAATCAAATCAAGATGGCTCCCGAAGATATGGAGAAAACTACATTCATCACACAATGGGGAACTTTCTGCTATAAAGTGATGCCATTTGGATTGAAGAATGTTGGGGCAACCTATCAAAGAGCAATGGTAACTTTGTTTCATGACATGATGCATAAGGAAATAGAGGTTTATGTGGATGATATGACTGCAAAATCTCGGACCGAAGAAGATCATGTTATTAACCTTCAAAAGTTGTTTGAGCGACTAAGGAAGTTCAGGCTTCGTTTAAACCCTGCTAAATGCACTTTTGGTGTAAGATCAGGCAAATTACTTGGTTTTATCGTTAGTCAAAAAGGGATAGAAGTGGACCCAGATAAAGTAAGAGCAATACAAGAAATGCCAGCTCCACGCACGGAAAAGGAAGTTCGCGGCTTTCTGGGTAGATTGAATTACATTGCGAGGTTTATATCGCATCTCACCGCTACATGCGAGCCGATTTTCAAATTGTTGCGCAAAGACCAAAAAGTTGAATGGAATGAGAATTGTCAAAAGGCTTTCGAAAAGATTAAGCAGTACTTATCAAAACCTCCTGTCTTAGTACCTCCTGTTTCGGGGAAACCCCTTATTATGTACTTAACAGTACTTGATGAATCAATGGGATGTGTACTGGGACAACATGACGAATCTGGTAGGAAAGAACGTGCTATTTATTATTTGAGCAAAAAGTTCACCAGTTGTGAAACAAAATATTCACTACTTGAACGAACATGTTGCGCATTGGCATGGGCTGCTCGTCGATTGAGGCAATACATGTTATGTCATACAACTTGGTTAGTGTCTAAAATGGACCCAATTAAGTATATCTTTGAGAAACCTGCTCTTACTGGAAGGATTGCTCGTTGGCAGATGTTGTTATCAGAGTACGATTTGACATATGTTACACAAAAATCTATCAAAGGAAGCGCACTAGCAGAGTATTTGGCCCAACAACCGATAGAAGATTATCAATCAATGCAAAGTGAGTTCCCCGATGAAAGCATAATGGCTTTATTTAAAGAGACCGAATCATATGATAAAGAAAAATGGACGTTGGTGTTTGACGGTGCCTCTAATGCGCTGGGGCATGGAATTGGAGCCATTTTGATTTCCCCTGAGAACCAGTTCACTCCATTTACGGCTAGGTTGTGTTTTGATTGTACAAACAATATTGCAGAATATGAGGCATGTGTTATGGGCATTAAAGCAGCTATCGAATCAAATGTAAAATTTCTTGAGGTATATGGAGACTCATTGTTGTTTATCCATCAGACGAAAGGAGAATGGGAAACGCGAGATTCCAAATTGATTCCGTATCACACCCATATCAAAGAATTGACAGAACACTTTGAGAAGATTACTTTTCACCATATCCCTCGAGAAGAAAACCAGTTAGCTGACGCCTTGGCCACTTTGTCGTCAATGTTCAAAATAACCACTAATCAAGACGTGCCGATCATAAAAATTCAACAAAGAGATAAACCTGCATATTGCCTATCAATAGAAGAAGAGTTTGATGGCAAGCCGTGGTTTTATGACATCAAATCATATGTTAAGAATAAAGAATATCCATTGGGTATTTCAGAGAACGACAAAAGAGTTTTAAGGAGATTGTCAATGAACTTCTTCTTAAATGGAGATGTGCTTTATAAGAGAAATCATGATATGGTTCTCCTTAGATGTGTGGATAAAGCAGAAGCAGAGAAAATCATCCAAGAGGTTCACGAAGGTTCTTTCGGAACTCATGCAAATGGGCACGCAATGGCAAGAAAAATCTTAAGGGCTGGCTACTATTGGTTGACCATGGAGTCCGATTGCTTTAGTCACGTAAAGAAATGTCATAAATGTCAAATATATGCTGATAAAGTACATGTACCACCCACCTCTTTGAACGTTTTAACATCACCATGGCCATTTTCAATGTGGGGAATGGATGTTATTGGACTCATTGAGCCTAAGGCTTCAAATGGACATCGGTTTATCCTAGTAGCTATTGATTATTTCACAAAATGGGTTGAAGCTGCTTCTTATGCCAATGTGACGAGAAGTGTGGTTGTCAAATTCATAAAAAAGGAATTGATTTGTCGATATGGCTTGCCAAATAAGATAATCACTGACAATGCGACTAATCTGAACAACAAAATGATGAAAGAGTTATGTGATAGTTTCAAAATTCAGCACCATAATTCTTCTCCATATCGTCCAAAAATGAATGGGGCGGTAGAAGCAGCAAACAAAAATATCAAGAAGATCATACAAAAGATGGTGGAGACATATAAGGATTGGCATGAAATGCTTCCGTTTGCATTACATGGCTATAGAACCTCTGTTCGTACCTCAACAGGGGCAACTCCTTTCTCGTTGGTGTATGGAATGGAAGCGGTACTTCCCGTTGAAGTTGAAATTCCTTCTATCAGAGTCCTTATGGAAACAAAACTAGAGGAGGCAGAGTGGATTCAATCACGATATGACCAACTGAATCTCATAGAAGAAAGAAGAATGATAGCTTTGTGTCATGGTCAGCTATATCAGAAAAGACTCAAAAAAGCATACGAGAAAAAAGTCCGGCCTCGAGAGTTTCGAGAAGGAGACTTAGTGTTAAAGAAAATATTGCCCATAAAAAAGGATTCTCGGGGAAAGTGGACTCCGAACTACGAAGGACCATATGTTGTGAAAAAAGCTTTCTCTGGGGGAGCTCTGATACTCGCAGAAATGGATGGAGATGAGATTCCACTTCCAGTAAACTCAGATGCAGTCAAGAAGTATTATGCATAAAAAAAAAAAAAAAAAAAAAAAAAAAAAAAAAAAAAAAAAAAAAAAAAAAAAAATTGGGCTCGCTAGGTTGAAAACCTGAAAAGGCGACCTATGCAAAAATTAGAGCATCCCGATGGATTGAAAACTTGGAAGAGCAGTCCATGCAAAAGTTAGGGATAACAAAAAGATCAAACATTTCAAGTTGGGGCAGTTATTATTCTTAGAAGTTCTAAATTACAAGAATGACTAGCGTTTGTTATCTCTCCAACTAAAGCTAAACACATTCACCACATTGTAATCCCTGTCTCATTAGTTTTATTTTCAATGTAACGAATGTATATTTTCCAATGATGTCATTCGATATTGTACCTTACACTGTTTCTAAATTAATTCAGTTTCATTGTTGATTTATTCTAGTATTTTAAAATGTTATTTTTATGATAATAAATATTGGAATTGGAAATATGTGAAAATATAACAAAAAAAATCTTAAATATTTTGACGCATGAAAATATATACACGGGAATGCGAGATATATGGGTGTACAAGAAAAATGAAGGGTAAGCATTTTAAATAATGCACATTAGATTGACCTCAAGAAAAAGTGATTACACCAGATATACTAGAGTCATCATGTAAAGAGCGATTGTTATTGCCGTTGATCCATTGAATCTTATAAGTGTATAAAGTCACATAAGGATCGGGGAAACAAAAAATAATAAAATAAATACATAAACAAGAATTTATCTTCATTGCATGCATTGTGCATTTTTTTTAAATACTCACACATGATTTATGCATCTTCACTCACATTTTACTTATACTCAACAACTCCTTATATCATGCATAATGAATTAATCATGCATATCTTATGTGTATATTTTATTTATATTCAACGACTTTTGTATCACATTATTCATTTTACGTTTGCATTGCAATTACCACATAAATGCATTTTTTTTTAAAATAAAAATAAAAATAAAACAAATTTATCTCATTTTATTTACATTCTAAATTTTAAACTCATATTTGTTTTAGTCATCAGTTTATTTTATATCAATCGATCAACGCATCGGTAATCAATCCGAAGACGATCATTTTTATCTACGCATCGGTAAGCAATCCGAGATCATTTCATCTATGTCATTTAATCTATTTCGGTAAGCAATCCGAGATCATTTTATTTTATTTATTTCGGTAAGCAATCTGAGATCATTTTATCTATGTCATTTTATCTATTTCGGTAAGCAATCCGAAATCATTTTATCTATGTCATTTTATATATTTCGGTAAGCAATCCGAAATCATTTTATCTATGACGATCTACGCATCGGTAATCAATCCGAAGACGATCATGTTATCGATCATTTTATCTACATCGATCAACGCATCGGTAACCAATCCGAAGACGATCATTTTATCTACATCGATCAACGCATCGGTAACCAACCCGAAGACGATCAATCACATTGTTTATGTCGATCAATGCATCGGTAACCAATCCGAAGACGATCATGTTTTTTATTTACGTCCCTACACCATTGGTATTAATCATTTTTTATTTATTTTTGCCAAATCACCAACATTATTTTACATTTTTTTTCTCATTTTGCAAATCCTCAACTTTTTTTTTTCTAATTATTTTACTATTTCTCTTACATTTGAAATTAATTTACTTTCACACTTTGAACAAAATTTAGGTCCTTATATTTAATTATCTTTTTACCATGTAAAATATAATTAAATAGGGGCAGCTGTAATACCTCAATTTTGTCCGAATAATTAAAAATTATTTTTGAATAATAATAAGAATAACATATAATAATATGTTTAATAAATATTTTACAATCATTTTTAAAAAAATAAACATCATCATTTTACATTTCAAATTTGAGTATGTATTAAAAATAAAATAAATATAAAAATAAAATAAGACTTCTCTTGCTTTGCTTTTTTATCAACAAGGCTTCTCAAACACTCAATCCACTCCCAAACACTCAATCAATCCACTCCCAAACACTCAAACACTAGCACAACTTCCTTGCCAAAATCAACACATATTTTTATTTTCTTTGCATTTGTTTCACTTCTCATTGTACATTCTTTTATTTCCTTCATTTTATAACATCCTTCCATAAACATCCTATAAACCAATAGAAAGAAAAGGTAGAGAAAAATTATTTCCTTAATTATACTTTGCTTAAAAATTGTTACAAAAACAATGTAAAATCCAACTAAAATTAGTGCGAAACAATACAAGATCTAGAGCTCGATTTTGTCTAATGAACATAAATATTCACTCATTTAGGCTATAAATTGGGATCAAAAATCAAAGAGAGGGAGAGCAATTTTGAGTATTAAGAAAACTAGAGAAAATAGAGAGAAATAGAGAGAAATAGAGTGTTTCACCGCCATTCCAAATTCACACAGCCGTGCACCACTACCGCCTCTGTCTTCAATATTGCACCACCGTTTGTCTTCCATCTTTGAATAGGTATGTATTTCCCTTACTTTTCAAACTTTATATTTTGAATCTAGATATTATTTAATTGAAAGATGAAATCTTGTTTGTATATGAATGATATTTTGGCTGAGATATTTTGTATACTGTTTTTGTATGAGATGATTTGGATTGTGTTTGGAAAGTTCAAATTTGTTTTATTTGGATTGTGTTTGGAAAGGTTCAAATATATTGTTTTTTCTACCATATCTAATTGAAATGCTTTAGCCATGAGTTATGTTTTTATCATGTCTTTCACTAAAAAGTATTTAAAAGAACTCATAATTTGTATATAGTTTTTTATTATTAAAGTGTTTTTTTTATTATTTATTTAATAAATAACAATACAAGTCCATATTTTTTTTTACCGTTTATTTTACATGTGTTTATTATTGAATTTTATTTCGTAGATTTATTTAAATTTATTTAATTGTTAAAATCAATTATTATTATTATTATTATTATTATTATTTTAAACAAAAAAGGCAAAAATAAAACTATAATCAAATATGGTAAGGTTAATTAGATGTGACATCTTTTTAATCTTTGAGTTATTAGAATACAAATTGTGACAATTTGATGGTTCTAAATCTCATAATCACAAATAAATTAATAAACTAAAAAAATCATAAACAAATTAATCATAAATATTATTTAAAGTTAATTAAAATCTTTCAATCCCAGAGTTACGTAATACAAGTTATATATTTTGATAACTCTAAAATTTATTTTTATAAATAAATAAATCTAAAATCGACTTTTTTTTTAAAATTTAATTAACTATATGTTTTTTTATCTTGGAGTTGTTAAGACACAAATTAAACTATTTATCGGTTTTAAAACTCAATTTAAAAATAAATAATAATTTTTTTTAAGAGTATTAAATTAGATGTGACATCTTGTTTTTTACTCTTTGAGTTTTGTGACAAGAGTTGTACAACTCGATCGTCTTAAACTCATATTTTAAGATAATTATTCAAATCAAGCAAGTTTATTTTTTATGTTTGTCAAAATTAATTTTTTTTTTAACAAAAATACAATTTATTTAAAAGCAATCAACACATCAACATTTTCTACCAAGAACTACGTAGCTTTGATTTCTCCATCGCACCGGGAGATACGTAGGAGCAAGATCACACTCTTGTCAAGCACAATAATAAAAACCTATTTTTTTTTACTCTTTTTTAACACGCTTTTATTTCGAGAAAATTGTATTTATAAAAATAATTTTATATCCATATTTAATAATAAAGAGAAACAAATATAGTTAAGTTAACACAATTTTGCACAATTAATTATAGGTAACCGTTTTTTAGCGGATGTCGTAGGGTGCTAATACCTTCCCTGCGCATAATCGACTCCCGAACTCAAAAATTTGGTTTCAAAAGACCATTTTTTATTTTTTTTACATTTTTAAGGGTTTCCCAATATTTTCCCTATTTTAAAATAAATTTTGGTGGCGACTCCATTGAATTCGAGAAAAAACTCGAAATTTTAGGCCGCGACACACATAATCTTGATTTCTCACCCTTTTCAAATAATTGAAGTTTATGTTTTTACTATGATAGCATTCAAAGAAATGAAAGTTGCAATTAATGGTTGAAAGTACACAACAACTTATAGGTGATTGAAAATGATCCAATTTGAATTGTCATCATCAAGTTTGACAATTTTATTCATATGCTTATTTAAAACATGAGGTAATATATTAATGTGTCTGATACATCAATTTTCGGTTACCATTTTGTATATTTCAATTTTAGACGGAGTACTTAATAAGATACATACATCTTCCGTGTAATGTTTTGTTTTCCGTCTCAAATGAACAAATTATTGCATTACATCTACACACTATGTTGCCAATACTCCTTCATCAGTGAAAATCCTGTAAAACAATTTTGATCATTATCATAAATATCATAGTTAGTGTGTCTCGTTAGTGAAGCAAGTTGAACTCATAATTGGACTTTTGAAACCAAAGCATAAATTATGTCCATAAAAGTTAAGCAACAAGCTAAAATTTTAGTGAGTTTGTTTTACATTCCTACCGTGAATTCAACCAGTCACTCTAATTTCTAGTTTTTTGAAATTACGGTAAAGTTGCTTATAAGTACAAAAGTTATGTATAAGTTTGGATTTGCAGTGTGATTGACATAATTACGACAACTCAATGTAGTTGTGTTAATTTCACCCTGAAAATTGACTAAATTCAATTTTTTTTTTTAAAAGATTCTTAAAATATCAATTACGTTTAAAAAGTAATCCTCCTAAATAACTTAATAATTAGATGTATATATGCGCATTGCGCGGTTTTTTTATGGAATTAATTTAATTTTTTTTATTAAATTGTGTTGAGAATTAAAAGTATTAATTTTGAATGCAAAATTATATTTTAAATAGATATGTTGGAAAATATCAGCATGTTAGAGGATGAGTTTAGAGATATATAAAATTATTTTGATGTTGTAGAATTAAGATTTAGTGAAAGTTTAACAAATTGAAATAAATTTGTTTATTAATTTCAGTTGTTAAAATTGTTTTCACATAACAAAATTTTGTTATGACCATGAAATATATTTCATAATTATAATTAAAATGTCTATTTGTAGAAATTGCATAAATCTTATTTTCATTGTTATATATTTAATTATATTGCAGAAGTTTTAAGTTTTAGTTCATTAACTAAAATACACAAAATGAAAATGAAACAAAATAAAAATTAATAGTCATAAAAATAAATTAGTAGAGTTATTTTAGTGTTATAGATTTGTTTAAATTTATCCCGTGCTCCATTAGCTCACTAATCAAACTACGTTTAACATAATAAATAATTATATATATAATTTTTTTTCGTCTTGGAGTAGTACTTTTAGCAACGTCAATATCCAGTGACAATCATTTGGATGTTGAATCCACCATTTTTCTAGTTACTTAAATCACATTCACATTTACACAACAACTAATTGATACAATGCAGTCATATAGAAAACATGTAGACTTATCAAACATAAAATGCTAAAGCACAACCAAATCATAGTACAAAACCAAAAATAATAATTAATTAAAAAATAAGATAATGTTACCATGGTAGCTACCCATTATTGTTGGTCTTTTTTGACAATTGAAGAAAACCCCAATTTTTCTTCTTTAATACAAGAAATCTAAAATGGTAAATCTCAATAGATATTTGAAATTAAAAAACATAAATCTAAACTGACAAATTTGATCCTGCAAGAAATTTGACAAATTTAGTAACCAAAAAAAGTGAAAGCAATAATCACATGCATTGATATATCATAAATGCAAATTGTTTTTTTACAAAACAAAGTTTAGTAATAGAAAATGTGAAAACAATAGTCACATGCATTGATAGATTAAGTAACCGAAAATGATGAAAATGAATTGCATTTAGAGATATGAATGATAATGTATTACAATAGAATTTAGAACAGGTGAATGGTTGTAGAGAGTGACACCATATTTTTTAGGATGTGGAATAAATTTTAATAGGTGACACATAAATATATGATGTGTCAATGGAGAAAGTTGAGAGATTATTTTAATATATTATAATAGATTGTATTGACAATTAAATCATGTTAAATGAGAAGAATATTGAGAGACATGTTGAATAACCCGTATGTTTCAACTACATAATGAAAGTTTTTTATATAGACTACGAGTAATAAATACACATAATGACAAGAATACTTAAAAAATTTCAATTTATTTACATAATATTTTATTTTCAACATTCCACCTCAAGCTAGAGCATATATAAATTAAATGCACCCAACTTGTTACATATATAACTAATTTTAAGGCATCACAATGACTTTGTAAAATATATGTCAATTGGTCATTAGAATTGACAAAACTAGTGATGACGTCGCCCGATATGATCTTTTATCTAACAAAATGACAATTTATCTCAATATGTTTGGTCATCTTATGGAAAACAGAAATTGAGGCAATGTGCAATGCAGCTTGATTATTACATATTAGTGTCATTGGGCTGACCTCTTCAAATTGAAGTTCTTTTAGTAATTGTTTCAATCAGATGAGCTCACATGTTACTAGTGTCATGACCCTGTATTATGTCTCAGCACTGGATCTTGCAACAACATTTTGTTTCTTACTCTTCTATGATATTAAATTTCCTCTAACAAGTACATGTACAATACCTAGAAGCCGAACGTCTATCAATGGGTGAGCCTGCCCAATCAGCATCCCCTTGATAGTTTGATTTTCCAACCAATCTCCTATATCTTCTTAAATCTGATAGAGGCTCCTCTTGATTAGGTATAAGTTTGACATTTGAATAAATAAGAGTATCAAATGGCTTGACATTTAATAGACACTTTTCTTCAAGAATATCCATATCATATTTTCTTTGTGAAATTACAAGGTCATCCTTGGATTGGGCTACCTCAATATCCAAAAAATAACAAAGTTGACCAAAGTCTTTAGTCTGAAACTGATTTAAAAGATGTTGTTTCAACTGGAGTATTCTTTGTTGATCACTACTAGTTATGAAAATGTCATCCACATAAACAATAGATAGATGCACCATTGGATTGAGTGACGATAAAATACAAAGTGATCGACTTCACTATGAATCATACCAAACTCTTCTACCACCGAGTTGAATCTTCCAAACCAAGCTCTAAGACACTATTTAAGACCGTAAAGGGACACGTATAGCTGACATATACCATTTTGGCAACATGTGTGAATGTATCGTTCTAATCCAACCCAAAAATATGAGTATATCCCTTGGACACCAAGCGAGCAAACCGGTCAATCTTTATCATCAGGGTCAACCTTTACCGTATAAAGCCAACGACAACCTACTAAAGATTTCCCATGAGGTAAAAGGACCAGTTCCCAAGTACCACTACTTTGTAGAGCACACATCTCATCAAGCATTACTTGCCCCCACTTAGGATGGGATAATGCTTCACCTTAGGAATAGAAACAAAAGAAAAAGAAGACAAACAAGTGTAATGCAAGGGAGAAAGATGATGATAACACAAATAAATATAATGAGGAGATGAATTACGTGTTGTGCGAATATCCTTACAAAGAGCAATGGGAAGGTCGTGCTCAGGTGGCGGGGTCAGATCGAATGGTGGCCTCGGAGGATAGTCTGTAATGAGAACACAAATAGACACAATGTTGGATGGGCGACGACAATGATATGTTTGTAGTGGTCATGAAGTTTGGGGGGCAGACTCGGTAGGTTCGAGAGGAATAAAAGTGGGCTTAATAGGGATAACTACATGAGTTGATGGGTCGGAACAAGATATGGTACAAACTTAACAAATGTAACATCAGCTAATGTAACGTATCTGTGTAGTGTAGGAGAATAAGTACAATAGCCCTTTCGGGAGCGATGATTTCTGAGAAAAACACACTTGAAAGATTGAGTTGGCAGTTGGTCAAGAGCAGGAGATAAATTGTGAAGAAAATACGTGGACCCAAATACACGAGGAGATAGTGGGTGAAGAGGGGTACAATGACAAATGACTGAATATGGGATATTGTCATCAAGGACAGAAGACGACATACGATTGATAAGGTAGCATATTGTTAAGACTGCATCCTCCAAAAAATGCAATGAAACATTACCATGTAGAAGTAAAGTTCGGGTGGTTTTAATGAGATGTCGATTTTTGTGTGTGGTTACCGCATTCTATTGGGGTGTATGAGGACATGACATTTGGTGAAGAATACCATTGGAAGTCATATAATTTTGAAATTGATGGGACAAGTATTCTCGAACATTATCACTTCGTAAAGTACGAATAGAAACACCAAATCGAGTTTTAATTTCTTGATAAAATTGCTCAAAAATAGAAAATAGTTCAGATCAAATTTTCATTAAAAATAACCACGTATGACAAGAGTAATCATTAGTAAAAATAACAAAATACTTAGACTCTAAAGTAGACACAGTACGAGAAAAACCCAAAACGTAAGAGTGAACTAAAGCAAATAGGGGTGAAACCCTTTTATTAACTCGATCAGAAAAATGATTACGATTGCGTTTCTCTAATTGACACGAATCACAATGTAAAGTGGACAACTTCGACAAACTAGGAACCAATTTATGAAGTTTGGTAAGACTTGGGTGTACTAGCTGAGCATGGATAATATGAAGGGAATTTATGACAGAGCATATCTTGAATGATAGAGAAATATAATAAAGGCCTTGCGACTCACATTCAACCGAAGAAAAAGACCTTTATTACTAGTGACATAATCAGACGCACCAGAATCAAGAACCCAAGGGCTGAGAGAAGATGAGTGAGAGGTAAACAAATGAATTACCAGTATGTTAAACCGAAGTAGTAGAACCAGAGCTCAGTTGACTCTAAATCCACAAGAGGAAATCTTCATACTTTGTCACAGAGCCTTGTGGACACGGTGTAATCTGAATAGTGGCATAAGGATCAAACTAAGTTGCATTTATCAAAAGCGAAGGCTTACCATGCAACTTTCAACAACGATCAATAGTGAGTCCAAGTCAATTACGATGCTCACATTCGGGACGAGACTTAGAGATGGATGGCCTTTTACAAGAGCGACTCTGATTACGTCCCAAAGATGCAAGGGCAACGGTGTCACTCAGAGCTGAAGTAATAGAGGGCTCAGCTCTGAAGAGGGAAACCAGAGTTAAGAACACGGTTTGCTGGAAAAAAAAATTTCTCACCGGAGATAGTAGTTCCACCGGATAGTTGAAGATTAGAATTGTCTCAATAGACTCTGAATACCATGTTGAATGAGAAGAGAATATTGAGAATGTTGAATAATCCATGTATTTCAACTACATAGCATAAGTTCTTTATATAGATTTACATAAAAATATTTTATTTTCAACAGATTCAAATAAATCAAAACGCCACTTTGACGTAAAGAGTCCATATATACCCTCCTAACTTAGACAATCTTCAACGACAACCAAAATCCACGAGATATCATATTAATGATTGAATTGTTGCTTCCTCAGTTCCACAATAACTATCACATATGTGGAAAAAACTATGCTAAAACGACCGTTACTTTTAATTCTCAATGCAATTTTAATTGATTTTCTCTCATTGTACCTTCTAATTAATATTATATTATGTGCATCACTCTCAAGTTATTAATATCCACTTTACATTTATGATAAATAGAATACAACAATGGTTAATAAAAATAATTTAGTAATCATTCTCTTTATTTTATTTATCATTTTTTTTAATATAGGTAAAATTACTAAATACGACAATTATTTTGGGACAGAGAGTAGAACTTCATAATATTCCTTGAGCATCACAACCCATGCCACTTGGCTCAACTTCAGAGTAAGATCATCAATTAGGTAAAACCCATTAATAGACCATAGACTTTGAAAACCTTGATCCCTATTCCCTCGGCAACCAGTAGGTGACTTCTGTTATCAACCTTTTTTCTCCTTGTGTTTGGAAACCAAAATGATAAAAAAATATTTGGGGGAAGAATGTAACAGAGAATGAACAAAATGAAAAATTAGTAATGTATATATCAGAATAAAAGCAAAATCTAAAAAACTAAATATACAAGTATAAATCTAAACTTGCTTTGAATTCTCCACTGTAACTTTTACATATTGTCAGATTTAGTTACATAGTGTTTCTATACTAATGCTATAATGTTGGAAGCTAGAATCCAACAATTTGGAAGTAATATAAGGTAAGGCCCTCCACCACATAATAATTTAAGGGAAAAGCCTACCTTTGTATGAAAGACAGTTTGATACTTACAAATCTTTGTATAAAGTTTTAATCATATGCAAAAATAGAGTCTATCTTCTTACAATATATTTAAATTACAAGTTGGACCAAATGTTCTTCATCTGATTTAATCTCCTTCTTGTCTTACTTACTGTTATCCTTGCTTTGCTGGCGGTGTTTTGGTACCGGTAGTTGCAGAGACGTTAGCAACCATTGAATTTGGTGTTGGTGCATCCTCAGATTTCTTGTTGAGGTTATATGGTGCTGCACTCATGACCCTGCATGGATAGAAACAATTAAAATTTTAATAATTTTTTGCCTAATTTTGATAATACAAGTTATATAAAAATATTGTGCATGGTGAATGAAGATGTAAGAAAAGCAGAATCAAACACCAGTTTTGTCAGAGACGTAAAATTCGGCTATGAAAGCCTAAGCAAACTTGGTCCCTTGAACATCTTACCTTGTGTTTGGAAGTTCGAGAAAAATTGAGACTTTTTAAAATAAATTTAGAATTCTTTAATAGCTATATTAATGTAGTAAAATTAAATAACTTAATGTATCATTTGGTCAAGTGATTGCAATGCTTATTTAATGCATCTGTTAGCCATCAAACCAATGCATCTGTTAAGTTATCAAGGGTTACAATCTTTTTCAAGAGTTGTTTTCTTTCACTAATTGATATAAGTTTCTCTATAAATAGAGACACTTTAGAGTTAGAGAGGACGACACAAATTTCATGTTACATGAGTCAAACTTCTGTCAAAAATAGTTTTGAGTCATTTTTTTCTCTTTATTGCACGAAAGTAAATGAAAAAACTTCATTTTGTAAACTATCATTGATCGATAGACTTGATGTGAATGTGCAATTCACTTCAAGGATTCCAAAGTATCATAAAAGAGATTCGTCGATTAACCCGTTTGCATCCAATATATATATATATTGGTGGGGGCGAATTGAACCTAACTTAGTGCAATAACACGCTTTGTAATTTATATGTACAACCTTCATTATCATCAATTTCATCTTCTTCTTGTTCAAGATCAAAAGATCCACCAATAGAACGAGGATAAATGAAATGAAAAACGTGGGAGAGTCCAATTTGGATGGGTACAAAAAGTGAGTACTCATTCCTATCCCCTTTGATAATAAATTTTTGAATTCCCAAACAAGGGGAAAAGTTAAAACCATGAAATGAATCTTGTGTTTGTGTTGGCCTAACTTAACCTACAAAACCGGCTTGTAAGATGAGGGATGGCGCCATGGACCAGTATTGTTAAATGGTTGCCATGGTGCTGCCATTCAACCATGGCATGAAGGATTTTTGGACAACCGCCGTAGACAATTTGTGAAGGAATGCCTACCATGGCGGCACCATAGGCCGCAATGGCATGTTTATATAGTGGATTTTTGGCCTTTCACCATGTTCAGCCATCAACACTGATATGTACTTTTTTAGACAATATCATATCTAATGTGAGACTCTCGACGCACGCCCCTCACGTCCAAGACTAGACATCTAGAGTGTGACCGAAGTGGCCTGATAGCAAGTGCCCCTACAGATTTTGGATAGGCTCTAAGACCATCTTATAGTTTATGTTAGTCTAATTCAACCCTCCAAAACCAGTTTTTAAGGTAAGGAATATCTCCCAGTTACAAAGACTTTTTTAGGTCACATCACATATGATGTAAGACTCTCAACAATGAAAAATCCATATAGAATAAGATATCAACATGTTTCACGTTTCAACAATTTAAAGATGACAATTTGTTGTATGGAAAAGGTAATTATGAGAAACAGAAACCATGTATTAGAGCTAACCTTTCCTTGCGCTTCTCCAAAAATCGAGCCAGTGATGCTTTGCGAGCCTGTGGTATAGCTGCATAAAATATTATGTCAGTTCCATTAAAATCATTAAATGCATACACTATCGATGTTCAAACACATGAATAACTCCAGGCATGGTTACAATTGAGATTAAAATTGTGAAACAAAGAGCTATTTTTTCGAATCGTGAATTGAATCTTATTATGAATCCTAAAAACATTACCAACAAAAATATGACACTTTTTAGTAAAAAACAAGTGATATCACAAAAGTTGACTAAAGAAGTGGCAAGCTGCACTAAGTTTAGGTAGTGATTAATTAGAATGAATCATGATTTATCTTAGTGAGAATTTGAATCATCTGATTGATCATAATGAATCGGTATTCAAGATAGAATTCATGTCCAAAAATAGATAAACATAAGCGATTCATTTCAATTGAGATCAGTTTTATATTGAATCACGATACAACTCACATGAATCATAAAATACTGAAAAACAAGCTCCAGACTATAGAGGGATGCTTCCTCTGTTTATTTATTATAGCTTTTAGACAAATATCCCAAAACAAAAGAATGTGAAGGAGTGAAACAACATCAGGTAGCAAAAAACACTATTGTAACATACCTGATGGAAACATGGTGGTTGCATTGAATATTTTTGGAGTCTCCACTTTGCTGGCAGAAATGGTAGGAGTAGGACCTTTAGATGGTTTAGCATCAAGAAATTCATCGCTGCTACTTGCACCACTCCCAAACGGTGGACTGGTGTGCGAAGAAACAGATAAAGGACTTGAAATACCAGAGCAGGGTGGTATATCTGCAGGTGGACTCATAGGCACCTCATCACCTGATGCGAACTTCGAGATCGGTGCCTGAACTTCAGGTTGAGCCACGTCTGAAGATGCAGATACGCCATTTCCAGCCAACAACATGATGGCTTGTGCCTGAATAAAATTGGTCAAACTTATGCTTAACTTCAGTCAAAATAAAACAAACTTAGGATCTGTTTGAATTGATTTATTTGAACTTATCTACTGACATAAGTACTTATGAGACTGTTTGTGAGAACTTATGGTAATAACTTGTGATACATACATCAGCTGTTCTCAGCTTACTTTCATAAGCTCTCCAGGGTGAATTATGAAAATAATTTATAGATTATATGAATACAAAAAATGAGTACAAAAAGTGGGGACACATTAGCTGTACTCACTTTTTCATATGCTCTTCCAAACAGTCTCAATCAACAGAAAAAGAAAAAAAAAAAAAAAACAATTTGACGTTATTTTATCTTTTGTTATAAAAATAGCTTATACATTAACACTTATATGATAAACGCTTAATTAAACTATTTATCAAATAGGGCCTTAAGCTCAAGTAGGAGGATGTATGCTTCCCTTTCCCTTTATACTTATTCTCTACTAGTCATGGATGGGGTGAATATATACGAGAGTAAATCACCATCTCAGGAGTGATATCATTGAAGACGTTAACAGTACCGCCATAGAAGACAGTAAGTTGAGGAGCAGGCGCAGATGGTTTCACACTGTTGAAGAATAATATATAAATATAAATTAGAGACAAATAACACAAGTTAGTTGCATTCAAACCATTTCTCCAAAAAACAGTTCAAGCATAAAACCAAAATTACCATGGTTCAGCCGAACTAGCGACAGTACCAACAATTGGAAGAACTGAATGAGGTGCTGTAACAGGTAATAATCCTCCAAATAGTGGTTGCATCACATTAGCACCATTCATATTCTGACCAACAGTTGCAAAATGATTCTTTAGGAACGGACTTCCCGCAGAAACTGAAAACATCTTCACATCGTGAGGACGATTTGCATAATTGACATTGTGTTGTACAGGATATGGATTCAGGGAATAATGAATGCCACCTTGTCCATCATGTTTGAAAGATTTCTAAAATTGTAAGAACAAAAATGAAAGAAAAGGGAAGAAAAAAACATCAGCTTATATTTATTGAATGTGAAATTAAGTGTGTATGAGAACAGCAAACGTGATATGTTGCAAAAAATCGAAAAATCATGTTCGAATCCTAAAAAGACAATAAATAATTACTATCATACGCAGATCTTTAGAAGATGATATTAAACTACAGGAAAAATTGTTATGTGGTTCGTTAAGTTATTTTATTGTAAAAATTAGTCCTTTATGTTTACTTTCTCCAAATAGGTTAAGATTGAACTGAAAACTAAAATGCTAATCTGAAAACACAGGAGTGATAGATCGGTTAAATGTGAATTTGTTATAATCAGTTAAAGTTAATGAATTCCAAACCAAACCCTAACAAACAGTATAATGTCCTAACTTCACAATTTTGAACAAAAAAACATAAATAGAAAGAAATGGTATTATCAAACCTGTAATCCACCAGCAGTGGCGCACTTTTCTTCTTCCGAAACATTAAAAGGCATCAAATATGAATGAGCAGAGCCTTTGCTCCAGAAGGGCCATTTTACTGCTGAAACTTGTGTAAATCCTACACAAAGGAACCATCAACATAAGCTAAAAGAACTTCATATCTTTCGAATCACAGTGAGTTCAACAAAATTATAGGTAATTCTGCTAAACTCACCGCCAATCCAAACATGCACTTGGCGCATGTTTTGTTTCACGATGGGATTGAGACCACCGTGATTTTGGTAATCCCACTGCGAAACCAAACTGCACTTAATCAATTTGGCAATTCGGTACACTGGTACTCCCTTCAATACGGGGAAGAAAAAATAAATCAATTAAGGGATGAATTTTTAATTTTATATATTAAATTTCATCTTATTGACATCAATTTATGTCTCTATGTGGATTGGGGCAACATCTCCTCACTCTAAATTTCTTTCATTAAAAAAACTCTATGTATCCAAATCAAGTGTCCAAAATTACAAATTTCATACACACGAAAAAAGTTCAAAATATCTACACAAGAGTCACAATTAATCATAAATAACCATTAATTAATTAATTAACCAAACCAATTTAGTAATATATTCAACTATTTAATTTTTCTACATCAACCAAACAAAAGTTGAAGCTCAAAAACATAAAAATAACAATAACAAATAAGTTAAATAGCTCAAATACTTCAAAGAAGCATAGTTCATAATGATGTTAAAATAGTTCAATGAAAATAACTACAAAAAAAGTATGCCTGAATCTTTGCATCCTTCATTGTTAAATTCTTCCTTTGGTAGAGATAATGATTCTTTTGAGCATAGACCCAAGAAATCCCTTTCCATTTTTTTGAGAGAAAAATTGAAAAAACCGAGAAACCAATCAAAATTCACCTTGAAATGAAACCAAAAGTTCCTTTGATTGATGCAGAAAATAGAAACAAAAGCAAAATAGGTAAAGGGAAGTAAAAACTAGAAGAAGAAAAACACGAAGGTAAGGTTGTCTGATAGCGACAGCTACAATTATTATTTTTTATTAATTCTATGAACTGATTGGATTTTTTTTCGGTAGTTATTTTTTTTTTTAAATTATCAAAATATTTTAATTTAAAACTTATATGTTAAAGTATCTTATTTTATTAGTTTTTCGGAAGTCGTATGTCGATCATACGATTATATGAAGCAAAAAGTAATCGATAGCAAAGAATCTAACATTCTACATTTATATTTTTTTTCTTCATTTGTTTTATTATTTTATAAAAATAATCAAAAAATAATAAATAAATAAATAATTAAGGTATTAATTATTATATAATAATAATATAAAATTATTATAGAATACAAAAGAATCCAAAGATTAACTTGAATTGTGGGTAACATTTGTTTTTATTTTCATAGTTGATGCAAATTAAGAGGGAGTTGACTACAAAATAGGAGAATGAGTTATTAATTTATTTGCAATGTTACAAAAATCGATAATTAACAAGTGAATATATCACAAAATAAAAAGAAGTTGTTAAAATATTATTGGAATGTTCTCGACAATTTTATTCAATTTATTTAATTTTTTTATATTTTTTTTTACTAATTTTAATTAACTTAATAGTATTAATAACTAATATTTTTATGATTTATTTATTAATTTTGTTTATTTTATCTATTGATACAAAAAATGAAAGAAAGAAAAAATGTGTGTAAAAGGTATTGTTCCACAATGTGTGTAAATGACTAACTACTATATTAGAACACAAAATAAACAAAAGTGTTTGGTACCTTCATAATGGAGATTGGTTCATTAACAAACTAGAATCAATTTTGTCTTTTTCTCTTTCGCGAATCAAAACGTTCTTGATTTGATAAGATTAAAAGCTCTGAAGAAGAACGATCTTCGTTTTTTCATATTTCTATTTTTAATAAACTAAAATGTTCTTTGATTTTCAAAATGATCCTACTTCTTCCAAAAAGATATTGTGTTGATATGTTTAATATTTATCTTTAATTAATACACTCAAAACACATGTTAAAAAACAAAATACTTTTAAAAACATACTTAGGAGTTTAATTAACTTTGATTATCGTCAAAATATTAATTTGAGATTTTTTTCTCAACAACTCTTTATCTCTCTGTATTTATTTACCTTATGTGTTGATGTTTTAATTTGGCCTTTTTCACAATAGTTTAACAACTTGACCCATGGGGGTTAAGATATCGAGGAGGACTTGAGAGAGTTCTCATATGCTCTTTGCTCATGACAACCTTGTTTTTGTCATAGCTAATGGTTTAGAAGGCAGCTTCAATTCTTTAAACTTCTTCGACTACCAAAAATCTTTCGGACAAATGGTCAGTATGAACAAGTGAAAGGCCTTTTTCATTTAAAATATGCTTTTAGAAAACAAAACATTTATCTATAATATGATGGTTGTAAAGACTATGGCACTCTCACGAAAAATAACAAACTTAAAATATGTAGTATTTGGGATATCCAAGAATAATATCTTCTCTCTTGTAGACCGACTCAGTCTAAAAGAAATAGAAAGAGTGGAAGAAAATCTTGATCAAAGCACTAGTTTAGGCAAATCGAAACTATATTATGTGCTACTACAAACTACATAATGATTGTTGTGAAAAAATCTCATTGGAAGGAACATGATTGTAGATTTTGGTGGGGAACCTAAAAAGATACAAAAAGCTAATTTTTGTTTTCCTCCCCACTTGGGATACACTATCTTTTCAATTTAGACATCATTCATAGGGTTATGCAAACTATTTCTTATAAGACTTAAATACCTATTTGGTCTGTAACTTGGTTTTTAAGTTCAATTTGGTTGTTAAGTTGGCCCTTTAGCTTACGTAAGTTAATGCAAATTAGTCCTTATGTCAAATATGTATTTAAATATGTTAAATCATGATGATGTGACATGTGAGATATATACAATCTGTCTCCTTTCCAAACCTCAAATATCCATCCCCAACATCAATTTTGGGTTCAACAAAACTCATTCTTTTTCCAAACTTCTTGATTTTTTATTTATGAATTGATGAATATGGTGAGCAAAACCAATTCACCTTTTTCCTCAAAACCAAGTAAATCTAGAAATTTGGTTCAAGGAATGGGGCTTTTGGTTCAAAGAATGGGTCTTTTGGTTCAAGGATGTTATCCCTCAAGATGGTACCGAAAAATTTGTGTGGAGATGTTGTTCTTAAGATTACTACAACTATCAATTTTGAACAAAGATATTAGAGTTGCCTAAATTTTAGGATATGTTGTACATTTATTATCCTCCATGTTTATTTTTGAATTTTTGTTTAAAATTAGTTATTTTACTTTACCCACAACTATTACAAGTTATTGGATGCAATTACTTTGATTGGTTCCATAAAAAAATAGTATGTGAAAAAGATTGTTCATCATGAAAAAAAAAGGTCTAGATTTCTTGCAAACACTTGATGAACAAAGACAACAACTCAATAAACAAAACTTGCAAATACACACTTGATGAATACACACTTGATGAACAAAGACAACAACTCAATAAACAAAAGATGAAAGTTATTGAACAAAGTCAAAAAGTTGTTGATCAAACCCGACAAAATTGATGAGTAAGCCAAAAACTTTGTTTGCCAAGTCATAATTTATTCAATCAAAATTAGAATAATGTTGCACTTGAAATGCTACTAAAAAGTCACATGAAATGAATCAAAATTTGGAGGATTTAAAATTTGTTTTTTTTTTTTTAATGATAATGTTGTATTATGTATTTTTCATTTTAGGAAAATGTTGTATTATGTGTTGGTGTGATTTGTATTTTGATTTGGAATGATGTGCTTTAAGTTATTTTTAACGTAATGTTTAATTTGAATTGAATAATATAATTAATTATTTTATATGTTGATCTAAGAAAAAAATATCATTATTCTATTATGTATATTCTGTAATACTAAACTTAAAGAATGATAATCGTTGATGTTTAATTTGATGAAAATAGTTTATGTTCATTTTGACTCATTAATTTAAAAATTCATGTTCAATTTGGTTTGAATCCATAACAAAACCAAATCAGAGCATAACCATACAAAAAAAAAAAATAGAGTTAGTACATCTTCATTAATACAAAATCATAGCATATAATAACCTTAAAAGATATAAAACAAAACAAATTTAGAATCTAACATACCAATTCAAAATCTAACATAACCAAAATAGTTCAAAATTTTAAGAACCATAAATCCGAAGAGATTCATACATAACCTTTGTATAAACCAAAATTGACTCGAAACTAAAGTAGAACATAACATTCACCAACCGTCACACTAGTACTTTTTTGAGTAACTCCATCATTAAATGTGTCACACTCTTTTTCTTCATTGTCACTTAAATGAGGTTACTATATATGCTTGCCTGTTTTATGTTGGAAGCAAAGCATCCAACTTCTTTTCTTAGTTTTCCGAGCTTCCTTTTCATCTTCTATGTTGCAACTGATTTCTCTTATCAACAAGTATTGTTTGGTTGATCAACTATAAAACCTTCATCACTTGCAAAACTCTCATCATCCCTGTTATCAAAACTAATTTTCATTACATTTTCCTCTTTATAACTTTCATCAAAATTGCTATGATAATATTTACACCTAGGTGTCATCTTCGATTCAAATAATCTATTAATTTGACTTTGATTAATAGAGTAAACAGAAGTTAACCACCGTTTTTTTGCCAGCATTCGGATGACCTTCATTAATAGTACTTTTGATCCTCGCAAAATCCAGTATTTTTTGTAGGATTAGAGTGGTGATGGACGGTGATCAGAGTAGTGGTTAGAGTGGTGGACGACATGGTTGAAATGGTGGCTGACAACCATTGGTGGTGACATGTTAGAGTAAAAAATTTAAACAAGAATTTTAAAACTTATTTTTTATAATTTTGTATGTTAGGTTAAAACTCTTTTTAAAATGAGTAAAAAAAATAATTTAACTTTATTTTATTCAAACATGTTTTAATTTCAAAATAAAAAATAAAAAATTCAAAACTACCGGAAAGGGACATTTGAGAAATGACGGTGGGTTACTTGTATTGCAAGGTTAATTCAAAAAGGGGTCATTTGATTTCTAATTTTTTTTTTTAATATTTACATAATTATCCTTTATGAAGCAAATGTGATGAGTCTAATATTAACCGTAGCTAAATTCTAATTTTATAAAATGACTTTCAATATCAATTATGATTATAACTGATATATTGTAAATCATCGCCTACTAAACAAAACCGACTAAAATATATTATATATATTTGCAACGATTATATTATATCCATAACCATGTAAAAAAGTATTTATTTTTTACATCACCAATTAATTAAACAATCATGAACTTAATATAAATTTAGATGGAAAAGGCTTTTTACAAAAACATTCATGAACTTTTAATATCAATTGACCTACAAAATTATAAAACACATAATGTCACAATAGTGTTACAATCTTCATTAAATTTTTATAGGAATTGTTTTCGCACCATTGTCGATATAGATAATTAAGACAAATTCTTAATTTTTTGAATGTTCCTTTTTGAGGGATTCAAACAAGGTTCCATCATAAACACCTCGAATTGTTTCTTTCTGTAGTAAACCATTCTTGTCTTTTGCAAGTTTGTAAAGAACTTCCCATTCAACTAAACCACCAATCCTGCGTTACCATATCAAATTATTGCAATATAGTAATATTATTATTTTTTTTTAGTAAATTCTTTGTTACTCCTATTTTATCGGATACAAAGTCAAAATCAATTCGAATTTTTAACTTAATTTAAAATAATTAAATATTAATTGATAAATGACATGACAAGTACCATTGGCCACTTTTTTTATAGGGAAAATAAATTAAATTAATTAATACTGAAAAATGTGATTAAATTCATTTTTTTTTATAGAAATCTATGTTTAAATTAATTAAATGTTAATGATATCATATCACAAACCAACCTTCCTTTGAAATCTTTAGGCTCTCTGTTAGCCTTTATCATTTCCTTCAGCTCATCATGTGTTAAAGCATTTGGATATGTATGTGCATGTTTGATGAAAATTTCTTCAAATTTCGATGCAACAAACCTAAAAAAATTATAATAAGTTTTTTAATAAAGAAACAACCCAAAAGTTTTAATTAGAATATATATATATATATATTTAATTTTGTGTAAACAACAACCTTCCTTCAGAATCATAAACTCCGCTGTCACTGCCATGTTTGCCAAATTTAATATTCTTAACTTCAATTGGAAAAAGTAGAGATGGAAATTTTCCCTACACAACAAGAATCGTATAAAATTTGTGCTAGATTTGAGAATAAGTTCATCAATTAAAAATATAACAACAAAAAAACAAAACAAAAAACACTGATAAATGTTGATTATAATTTTAGAACACCTTTTAAATATTATAAGAATAGAAAATATGACATGTAAATGTTACCACACCTTTTAAATGTTACCAACCTTTCTCTTAGAACACCTTTTAAATATTATAAGAAAATATAACAATACACATTTTAACTGAAAATGAAAGGTAAGTAAAATATCACAAATGATTACTACATATTATCGAATTCTAATATTACCTAAATGACAACATTATTTTTAGCTCATACATTATCTTTAATTAGTTCATTTTTTTGTGAGTAGAAATTGAATTTCACTTCTAAAATTTATAAGATTCACGTGCACTGCACATTAACTCTACACTATTTATTTCAGGAATAATCTGAATTAGTAATAAAATGATACGTTGGATTATCACGGGAGAATCTAAAAGATCATCAAAGTTTGACTAATAGTAACTATCCATAGATCTTCTCACTTATAAATTATTTAAGCAAAATAGAACTTTTAATTCGTACTTATTACACAACAATCTCACACAAAATTTTACTTTTAAAACAAATTTGATGATATAATTTGTTTTATTCTCATTGAAAGTTATATAATTTTTCTATAGTTTAATTGCTATGGAGTATAACTCTTTTTATATTAATCGTAAATCACAACTATATATTAACCTTAAAAGTAAGTATTAATCAGTGTAGAATAAAACAAACTCTTTACACCACCAATTAAATCCATTTTCCAACTGTAGCAAAATATATGAGATATATCTTGCGGCAATTATTGTCACCGACTTAACATCAAGATTATCCTCATTCGTGGCATTTGCACATCCTTTCACTTCACCACTCAAAATATCATTTCTTATGGTCGAATCAATCTTTATTCAAAAGTCATATATATAAAAAAAAA
>JBBPBR010000005.1:48052598-48063680 GCA_037974775.1 Cicer pinnatifidum | reverse complement strand
AAAAAAAAAAAAAAAAAGAATAAATAAATTACTTAAAAATAGTATATCTTTTTCAAAAACAAAAATTCTTACAAAATAAAGTTTCACATATTTTTTTTTCTAATAATTACCAAAATATTTAAATTTAATAAAAATCATGTTTAACATTAAAATTTTCCTGAATATGTAGCAAATAAAAAAAAAACGAAGGAAAAGAGATTAAGAACATACAGGACGAGTACTATGACTGAGGGAAACATTGATGAAAACAGCAGCTGCAGTTGATAATAACAATCCACTCCCAATTTCACGCATTGCTGTTTTTCATTTTGGAAATTATATAAATAAAGTTTAATTAAGAATACATAATTTGAGTACTAAAATTTTCCTTTAGATAAAATTTATTTACATTTTGAGTCATACTATATGATTAATGAAAATTAATTTCAAGCATTTATGTAAAAAAGTACCTTGGAAAGTCTCCCATGGGTAAATAACACCATCCTTATTCAAATCAAAGAAAGCAGCATGTTTCTGAAGAACAGTTTCATGTTCTAGAATGGGTTTCTTCACCTCAATACCACCAACAAATCCTACATAAGAAATTAAATTTTAAAAAAATTAACAAAAATAGAACTATTGAAAATAAGACAAAAATAATTTTATAGCATAATAATAATACCTTCCTTTTGATTTTTGGTATCTAATGAAGTGGGTGAAGAAGATGACATATTGGTATACAAAAAGCTTTAAGCAAAATAATAAATGAATTTTTGGAATAAGAGGTTTTTGTTAGTGTTACTTTTTAAGTGGTAGTTATGTTTGTGTATAAATAGGCTATAGTTGTAGAAAAAGCGTGACGTGTATGCTATTGTTTTCTTGTTCATTGGAATACAGCAACGTTGCGTTTCATCTTATCTTCCTATTTCCGGAATTGTCACAAATGTTATTTTAAAAACTTTGCCATTTTTGGTATTATATGCTATATTTTTTTATTGTCATTTTTTTGAAAAATATCCTAAAATATCATGTTTGAAAATTTAATTTATAGGTACAATCTTTTATTAATTTGATATTTTATTGTTTTATTAAAAAAATATATAGATAATTGCATTTTTATAATGCAACATCTTAAACAAACAAAAAATATTCGTGCACCCCTTGAAGAAAAAAAATAAAACAATTTAATATATCAATTTAAAAGTAAAATATTTACAAAAAAATCCAAAAGAACATATAATTAAAAAAAAAATTATTATATGGTTGAATTGAAATTATTGAAGAAAACAGGTTTTTTCTGCTGAAAGCAACAACGGTTGGATGCACATGTGGGTACGTATAAAATGTACCCCATTAATTGACGGTGGACCACTTTTTCCATGTTTCTTGACAAATTTAATCTTTCCTTCCATCTCACATGTTATTTTAGTAAAATAAAATATCAAAATAAATATTATTTACAAATTTTAATGTAATTTTAATTATTTTTTAATAATTACTATATAGACCACGTTCAATTTTTATTTATTTTAAAAAAATTATAAATTTTATCATAATTAACTTATATAACTGTGAGATTTTAGATTTAAAATCTAGATAAAACGTTCAATTTAAAAATATCGGCATTTGATAGTTGATCTAAAATTTATAAATATTTATTTTTTTTTCTGATTTAAAATTTAAAAATATTTATTTTTTTTTCTAATTATTGTATTTTATTTCTTAAATACGTGCACAAATTTTAAACCACACTTATTCTAAAATAAAATAAATATTTTAGTATGGATGTTAGATGAAAGGTGTGAAATAGAGTACTCTTAAAGTTATTGGAGTTGTAAGCTAGCTGCCCTCTTAAACACATAAGACAACTATATTTGCTTGTTTTTGGACTAATCGAACACAATGGTCACCGTATATTATTACTTAAAAATTTTATAATATTTTAATGATTATAAATGTTTTTTTTTAAATATTAATAATAATTTTTTATTTTTATAATCAAGATATTAACTTAAATGATATTGATTTCATAAAAATAAGAAAATAAATATATATTTTATATTTATTTGACGTCAATCAAATAACATTTTTATCTATAAAGTCATATATGATCATTAACTATTATTACTTTTGTAAAGTATCGTCGATAATCGTTAAACTTTCAATGAAATTTTAAGTGTTAGTTCACACTGAAACACTTATTAAGGTGACTTATTATAGAACTCACCTATAATTTGCTCATGATGAAAGAAGTTTTCTACATTAAGATATGACTATTAACAATATGAACCCATAAAAAAGAGAATGAGAGAAAAAGAGAACAACAAAAGGAGGATAGAGTTTTAATAGAACGTAAAGCCATAACAATATAAATTAGTATAAATACTAAAGATACAAAGGACTAAATCGAAAGGAAATCAGAAATAAACATACAGACAAAATGCAATAAGAATTTTAAAAAGATTTCATTTCGATGGATCCTTGCAAATGGTCATGAATGAGGGATCATGCAATTACCACTTGTAGTGCATAACCTTTGCAGACTAGCGTTGGAGAGAATTACAAATGTTGTTTGAATGAAAATGTCTCTACGTAGTCCACACAAATAGACTTCGAATGAGAGCAATGTTCATTTCAATGTTAGCTAATGAACGAAGTTGATGAGCGAAAAACACTTGTCGTAAGGTTTGGTACGACTAGGGTTTACGTGTTATCAAATAGCATACCTTGCAATTTTGCACGATGGTTCTATATATAGAACCACATATGCGAATCTAGCACACCATAGCTTACGGTGTTCCACATTTCATTAATTCTTATTGGTGTCATAAGAGCCTACCATTGAATCAAATAAGTCTCATTTATTTTTAACATCTCATTAATATGTTATTGCGTGTGTGAGACCCTAGGTTCTTGTAACATTGGTAATAATGTTAAAATCAAATGTTTAATATTATAAATAATGAGTAGTATTTAGCAACACATCATTGTTACTTAAGTGACAAAAATATCTTGTGATTTGACATAACTTTTATATGATAAGGTTTAAATATGTTTTTAGTCCTTGCAATCATAACCATTTTTTATTTTGATCCTCGTAAGTTTTTTTGTTTGGTTCACATCCCTGCAAATATAGTTTAATTTTATAATAGTCATTCCATCCAACTTCCTTTACAAAAACTTTAACACCGTTAAATATAAATATAATTAAAACATAATTTTTTTTGACCTAAAAATAAATCCCCAATATAACTAAATTATAATATTTTTTAAGCTTAAATTAACCCCACATGTTTCATTCTTCTTCCCTAAAACCCTAAAATTAACCCTAAATGTTTCATTCTTCTTCTCTAAAAAAATTACAATCTTACATAAATTAGGGTTAAGGTTTCAAATACAATATTAGTATAAAATTGTGAATGTTTGTTTTTTCTTTCGATTGATTCGCTTCAATTTTATTTGCACCCATGGATAGAAAACATGAAGTTGAAGCTAGCGATTGCGAATTAGTTCAAAACGATGAACTGATTGTTTCCATTATCAATAAATTGAATTCGTATGCATCAATTATTACATCAGATCATTTTTCAATTCCAACTAACCTTCCCAATTCGATTTCCAGTAGTTCCGGTTCCACCAAAAATCTGGTCAATAAATTAAGAAATCAGGTCAACCAAGAAATCCCTAAAGTTTCACCATGAAATGATTATAATAGAAGGTAAAAATTAAAAAAATTGTTGAACCAACAATTTCAAAAGAAGCTCACCAATATTATCTTAATATGTTCGCTATATTTGATAATATAAAACATATTGCTATCTTGCAATTAACCTGTCATTATTGATCCTCTAAACTTGATCCAACAATTTCAAAAGAAATAATTTTGAAGTTGTTAATTTTAGGTTTTTTTAGGGAAGAAGAATTAAATATTTGGAGTTAATTTTATGTTTAAAAAAGTTATAATTTAATTATATTGATAGTTTATTTTTAGGTTAAAAAAATTTATGTTTTAATTATATTTAGATTTAACAGTGTTACAATTTTTGTTACGGAAGTTGGATAGAAGGACTATTTTAAAATGAAACTATATTTACAGGGATGTAAACCAAACAAAAAAACTTTTGAAGACCAAAATAAAAAACGATTATAATTGCAAGGACCAAAGACATATTTAAACCATGTGATAATGTTCTTGTGTATAAATATCATTTTTCCCTTATATCTATAGTATGTGTGACCCTTGTATAGTTCAGTATTATATTCTTTGACTCCTGAGTATACTTAGTAATAATAGATAAGTTCAATATCTCATTGAATTATTTTAACATGGTCATGCATTTTATAATCATACTCTATCAAGAATCCCAAATATATTACTCTTATTATGTAGGAAGGACAAATCTCATCAAGGACAAACAAGGAAGTAATGATATTATTCTGAAGGCGTTGACGTATGAGGTGACAATCAATATCACTATGAGAGATAAAGATATAAATTACGGTTGTTTTGTTTGTTATGTACTTGTTGATTGTGCTAGTAACGTATACTTTACATTTTCATTCCCATTCTGTGGTGGTATTTGATTCTTAGCCCCTCTGTATTTTTGTCTTGTATTTTTTAGCATTTATTTTAGATTTTGGCAAAGAGGAACCCATAATTGAAGATGGTGTTCCCTTTTATGCCCCTGTTGCAATTTACAAAGGAGACATTTGTGTCGCATTATGAGGAAGAAATCTTGTTTGAATATCCACAGTGTCTTTGAATTCTTTTAGTTAGGTCTTTTGTAAAATGTATTTGTGTATTTGGTCTTATGTGTATCATGCGGTATCCTACGGATGCACATACACTTTGTACTCTGATATTTGAATCTATAAAAAACTGCATTTAATTGTCTATGTAATTGTAGTTAAATTCCTCCATAATTTCTACAAATCGCACTTATATACATATATGAGATATGTTAGTTACTTAGGTTTCAACAATGGGACATTGGGACATCTCATAATTCATTCTTATTCCTCATTTGTGCCTCTCGATGTTTTTCACGCCTACAAACAAACATGATCATATCAAGTCAAATGTTGAAAAAATAAGGTTCAAATCTATCTTAATTCCAACAACATTAAAGAGAAACATTACACAAAGCAACTACTAAGAACATATGGAAAAACAAGATTAAAGTTTATGTACACTAATGAATTCACACCAAAAATAGCACAGATATAAGATAAATTAAGGATTCATCACAAGTCAATAGTGAAAGTGGAAGCGACGATATCTACAACTATTAGTTCATCTAAAACATGAAGTCCCCATGTCTAGAATATGTCCTAATCATTCACCCAAATTGCAGTTCCTATAAATAACAATGAGTAGAAGAAAACAAAACTGAGTAGCTTGAATCACACTTTTGACTAACAAAAACAAAACTCAAAATGAGAGTTGGAATATAGTAAACTTAAAAAATGGAGATGTTAGATGTACAAACATGCTCAATGCATGTTCATGTCATCGACTTTCATGAGTTACACAAATTGAATAGGACGTAAAGACACAAAATATTTAATATCAGATAATGTCTAACGAGAGGTTCCAAAGTTAAGAATCTATATACCTGAGATGTGAGAGTATATCTGATGAGTTAAGGGAAATCAAACCTTCAATTGAAAGAGACAATCATGGCATATGATTGTATGGCAAAAAATTTCTAAAATTAACCGGTTTGCTGCATACTAGTAAATTAAAAAGAATTATATTTTTCAACTATCATTGCTACTATTATAAGTACTCAAGATACAAGCTATTGAGACAACTATATGCTCACAAATAAGCCTCAAATTGCATGAGCCAAATTTCTAACATCATTATATGGACTAGGAGAAAAGGATAAATTGTAGATTGAACATATTAATTAGCAGCTATAATCGTGTGATGCTTCCATAATTGACATAAACATGAATGGAATAAAAGGAAAATACAAATATGCTGCGCTGCCCAACTAAGATGAATCAATGGAATTCAAAGTTAATATTCTAAAATTCGAATACAAATGATGTAATTTTATGAAATGTAGCAACTTCAAACTTGAGACTAAAAGGAATAGTGCACCGAATAGAAGATTATTTTTCTTTGTTATTATGACATGCAAAAAGTGATGGAGAGATGTAAAGACGCAGTGTTTGACATAACATAAAGCATAAAAAAAAAAGAGAGAAGAGGAAGAACAAAAGGAGGTCATGATTTCAATAAAATGCAAAATCTTAATAATACACAAAAATAAAAAAGTATAAATACAAAAGATACAAAAAACTAAACTACCTTTGCTAAAAAAAACTCTAGACTACTTTTAATTTAATATATTATCTAATAATGATATCGCTATATTTTGTAATATTCTTAATATTTAATTTATATATATAAAATGTTGAGAGTATCACATTAAATATTATGTGGTATAAAAATATGTTTATAAATAAAATATATTTTTCACCTTATAAAACAATTTTAATTCAAATACCTTAATTAAAAGGAAAATAAATGAAACATGAAATTAAATCGGAGTAAATTATCTATAATCTCTAAGATACATTCAATCAACTCTTGTTTTACGATGATTATAAATACAAGTCTTCTCAAGTCTTTGAAGGACACAAGTAGAAATTACACAAAGAAGCATGCTCCCAATTAACACAATGTGAATCATATTTATTTATTTATTTATTTATTCTTCTTTTGTGAGTGTTCTTTTTCCATATGTTCAAACAAGCTCCCATCATAAACAGCACGAATGGTTTCTTTATGAAGTAAACCATCCTTATCTTTGCAAAGAACATATAGGATCTTCCATTCTGTGTAGCTAGCAAGCCTGAGGATCAAATTCCATTTATTATAATATATAATAGAATTTCATAAAATTATATAAATACAAAATAAATTATGTCTCTAATTTCTTTGTCACTATAAAATATTTTTAGATGGATAAATTTTTTGAGATAAAGAAACTTTGGAGGGTAATTCAAATTCTTCAATGCAAATTTCATTATAAGGATAATAAGTTTGGAGAATTTTTAAAATGAATGAATTTTTTTAAGGAATTTGTCTAAGTTAAATTTAAAGTGTATTTGGATAAGGTAATTGAAAATTATAAGTAAATTAGAATTCCAAACAATTCAAATACTTCAATTGAATTTATTTTATTTCTAATATTGTTTTGAGAAAAAATATAGTATTATGATTGTGTAAACCAATTTTATCTCATAATTATAACTTCAATTTATTAAAAACCATAAAATCAACGGCTTGAGTTCTATTTGAATTACAATTACAATTTAGACTCAATTGAAGCATTTGAATCACAATTCTTTTATGTAAATTTCAGTATCTGAATTCATAGTTCTAAGTTTTAAAAATTATCGTTTAACCTATTTTGCAAATTGATCCCTCAATTTGTTGAAATTTCAAAATTGACCTAAACTTCTTATATTCTCATTTTGGATAACTGTTCTTATATATTTGTACTTGTATCCCAAAACTTTTAAATTTCTAAGAATAGTCTAAAAATTTTATATTTGTCTAAACAATAAAATTATAAAAGTAGATAATTTAATTGAAGCATTTAAATCGTGTAGAATTCTAATTTTTCTATAATTTCTAATAACCTCGTTTAAACACACTTCAAAAGAATATTTCATATTTCTCATTTAAATTTTTTTTATCACTAATTTAAAATTTTTCTTGAATATGTAAGAACTTACCATCCTTTGTAATCTTTAGGCTCTCTATTTGCCTTTAACATCCCCATCAATTCATCAGACGTTAAAGCATTTGGGTGTTTTTTTGCATGCTTTTTGAAAATCTCCTCAAATTTTGAAGGAACAAACCTAAAATTCATAGGGGAATTATGTAAGTAATAGATCATGTATGCATTGACACCATATTCTAAAATTATTATGTACTCAAACAATTATCCAACATTCACAATTATAAGATTTAGTCAAAAGAAAATACTAATAAAAATCATTATTTATCAACCGGTTTAGAGACTAAAATTTTTAAATCAGTCACAAATTCATTAAATGATTACTATCGTTGTGAAACAAATAACACATATGATAAATTAACTTTAAATTTAATTATTTTCCTTCAATAATATATAAAAAGAATTATATTCAAATTATGGTATGTACTAATAATATTTTTTACCTTCCTTCGCTATCATAGACACCAGAGTCACTTCCATGTTTTGCTTTTTGAATGTTTTTAACTTCTATTGGTAGAAAAATAGAAGGAAACTTTCCCTACACCATCACAAAAAACTAAGTTATATGCAATCTTAGGGAACAATAATACATTAAGATTAAAATATCACTGTATTTTATTTATAGGTTAAATAGGTTTTTAGTTTCTACAAAATTTCATTATTTTGTTTTAGTTTATATAAAAAAATTCATCAACTTTTAGTCGGTATAATTTTTCGTTTTTATTTTTGTTCTCCGATTTAAAATGAACTCTTATGTAAAATTTAAATTTTTAAATAATTTTTTGCAATAATATTTAAGACGGGTTTAACAACTTCCTTATCAAAATTTAGAAGTTTTTAATAATTTATGAATTAAGTAAAAAAAAAAAATTAAGCTTTTGACACATAAATATTTATATTTAATTTATCATTTATTAAAAAAATTTAATTTTTTGTGAGATTTTTTTTATAATATCATAAACATTGCATGTAAGTTAATAAATAAGGATAACATTGAAATATGTAAGTTACTAAAAGTAAAAGTTAAAGTTCAAAGGTTATATATGATTGGCTTGCGTTTGAATAATTTGGAAAGAACGTAAATATCACATTTTAAATCAAAAGGAAAGTATGGTGGCTCAATCGATGGAACACGTGAAATTGATATCTTGATCCGGATTCAAAGCAAACTAAAAAAGGTTCTTATTGATTTAATTCATTGGTGGAATAATCTATTAGTTTGTTTCAGTATCAGTTATCCTTGTTGCCTATTTTATTTGGGTGTTTTTGTATTTTTTTATTGTTGGACATTAATGCATGTTGGGTGGACTCACTTTTCAAAGGGAATCCATCAAATTTTATTAGTATTATTATTGTTATTATTATAAAAGAAAGAGAAAAAAATAAAGAAGAAAATCACCAAAGTGATTCTAGTCGTTGTAAAGGAGAAAGTTTTTATTTTTCTCTATAAGATGCTTGAGAAATTTTTTATTTTTCTCTATAAGATGCTTGAGAAGAGTTTCCCTCATGAAAAGTATGTATTTAAAAATTTGTACTGATCATTGTTTTGTTGGAAAACAATAGAAAATATCTTTTCATAATATTGGTCCTCATTCAAGGCAAAATATTGTTGATTTAGTTCATATTGACATTTGCATGATGAATAGTAAATATTTTGGCAGTGCATCATATTTTGTTATTTTTATTGACAAAAACAACACAAAGTATCTTTTCATAATAATGGTCCTCATTAAAGGTAAAATATTCTTAATTCCGTTCATACTGATGTTTGCATGATGAATAGTAAATCTCTTCGGTGCATCATATTTTGTTACTTTTATTGACGATCACTATAGAAAAGTGTGAGTTTTTTCTTTAAAATCTAAAGACCGGGTATTTGGAGTCTTCAAACATTTTTATGCAAGTGTTGAAAGAGACAAGGAAATGAAATTGAAATGTGTTCGATTAGATAACATTGGTGAACAAGGTCCGTTGAAGAATATTGTAGAGAACATGGGATTTGAGAAAATAGTTCAAAAGACGACATACGCAAAAATTATTATATTGAATTTTTTTACTAAATTACACCGTATTTTTTATTCTCCCAATTTAAAGAAAGTTTTCACATTAAAAATTGTGTTTATTTTATATTTAATTTTTTTGTCAATTATTATTGTTATGTGAAATTGTTTTTATGTTTGACTATTTATAATCTGCCTAAATGAAAGAAAAATATTTCGTATTGATATAATTATCTCGAATTTTTTTCAACAAAATTTAATATTAACGTTATAAAATGTACTTTTGATTTGTCACAGCTTATGCTTTGAATAATTCTCTTTTTATTTATATCTCACTATTTATTTATTTTTCTTTTTCGAAAAGCATACCCCAATACTTCTTTGTTTTTATTTATGAAGATGATCGTCCAATAATGGCACGTATCTTTTTCTGTTTCCACATGCTTTATATTTACTTTGGCATGGCATCCTTTTTATTTTTATTCTTATTAATGTACCAAAAGAAAAAAAGAAAAAGAAAATAATGATAAAAAAACAGAGGAAAGATAATCTGATTAGTGATTCCTATTCCACTTGACGAATCTTGTTTCTTACGTATTCGTTTGTTCATAATGGAACCAATTTTAATATGTGGTCACTGTTTCTCACCTACAGGGGATCTAAACATTATTTCTCTAAATTGCAACAAAACAAAAAAGCGTTGGTAATTGCATATACGTAACAAAATATTATGAAAAGAGAAGTTATAAAAATACCGGACGAGTTTTCTGACTGAGACCAAAATTAATGAAAATAGCAGCAACACTCGATAACACCAATCCACAACCTATTGCTCGAAATCCTGTAATCAATACACATTCACAAATTTAAATTCAAATATTTTAGTATATTTATTTTTCAAGTTAATAAATTAATGACACATTTGTTGACTTTCGTATGTTCAGAAAATATTATTTTATAAAAAATTATAATTTTATTGTTTATATACTATATACTAATTTTTTATATTGTTTCGTAAAAAATATTCAATATTATTAATAATTAGTTATTATAAGTTGATACATTTAATAAAAAATAATTTATTTAATTATAAAATTTAAAGATCAAATATATCGGTACATGTCAAATTGATACATGTACCGTACAATTTTTCTTTATTTAATTTTTTTAAAACTAAAATATCACCAATTTATACAATTAGGGTAAAAATTAAATCAAATATTTTCACCTTAAATTTCAATTTCTTTTTTGTTTTTTTTTATCTTATAAACATTTTGAATTCAAAACCTCACAATATATTACTCTTTTAATATATATATATATATATATATATATATATATAT
>JBBPBR010000005.1:48021633-48041362 GCA_037974775.1 Cicer pinnatifidum | reverse complement strand
ATTGTAATAGTGCAACTTTCTAGTGCTACTTTTTGTTTATTATAAAATTAGTTTCAATTAGTTAATGCATAATTTTTTTAACTCGTGTGGTGCAAAATATATATTTCTACTGATTAATTTAGTCTCGTTATTAGTTGATCCAATTGAGAAAATAAAAGATAAAATATGAACTTTTTGTAAAAATTAAAACTAAATTGCAAGAACTAATTATATATTTATACTTTGAGTAATTAATTATTCAACTGTTAAAAAATTATCGGTACGAAACATTTTACACTAAAATGAAAAATATTTATATTTGACAAAAATATAAACGGAAATTTTTTATTTTATACATATAAAAATCAAATTTTTATATTGTAAGATGACTAATTAATTATATATTTATTTTTTCTTTGAGACAATTAAATATTTTTTATTCAACAGAAATTCAAGAGTCAACATTTATAATTTTCTTCTCAATTATACACTACAAAAGTAGTCAAAAAAAAGATTGGGTTAGGTTTCCAATTTCCCGTCCAAAATCTTCTACATTATTCACACTTTTTCCTTTGTAATAAATAATAGGATCATAATTCATTCCATTAATTGCATCGCATGCATTATACGCAATCACAAACTAACAAGCGATCCTTTTCATTTTAGGAACATTAATTCGGATAAGGCTCAATGTAGATAATAAGTCAAAAAAGTTATTACACGCAAATGTTTCGTGCAATGCACATGATAATATGTGCTCTTGAAACTTTTATATTTTTAAAAAGTATTAATCAAAAGTATATCAATGAAAATGAACGAAACTCTTAAAAAAAATATTATGTAGTTGGACATGATGTTTTATGCATTTTTCAATTTTTTTGTTTATGATTTGATTCTTTTTAATTATAATTTTACTATTGTTGTGCTTATTTATAAGATTGTTGATCATAGTAAAATAGAGTACTATAGACACATTGTTTTTTCCAACTTCGAATTTAAAATTATTACCAAAGTCCTAGTTAATAGGTTGACTACTATTATGTCTAAAATCATCATTCGTCATCAAAGAGACTTCATTCAGGATAGGAATATTGATGATTGTACATAATCTATTAATATGCTTAAGACAAGAATCTTTTGTTGGAAATTTGGGTCTCGAGTTCGATATAAGAAAGACCTTTTACACAATAGATTAGACATTCCTTATCAAAGTTATTCAAACTTTTGGTTTCAACAACAAATTTTGTCATTAGATTAAAATCATTATCAAGACTGCTAATCTGTCTATATTTATTAATGACAAGTATGTCAGTTTCTTTTCTTGTCAAATGATAGTTAGAAAAGGGGACATTTTATCTCCTCTTTTATTTTGCATTGTTGAAAAGGTTCTAGTAGGGTTATATCTAAGTTGATTGATGAATACTCCCTCTCTTTGATAAATGGCCCAAGAGGCATATTTTGTTCCTTCCCTACGAAGTCTTTTTTAATACATATGCCACTATTTTCGATCAACAAATTAATCATAATAAATCTACAATTTACACTATATCTATTTTCATTAGACTACATAATATTTTAGTTGTTTTGCTTGGGTTTTCTATTGGTACCCTCCATTTTACATATCTTGGAATACCTACTTTTAAGGAAAAACCTAAAATTGCTTATTTACAATCAATAGTTGATCGAAACAAGGCTAAACTTGTAGTTTGGAAAACATATTTTCTCTCTATGATAGGTAGAATTCAATTGGTGAAAAGTGTCCTTCATAGCATGTTGATTTATAGTTGTTGTATATATATCCTTGGTTGATTTCTCTTCTAAAGGATGTACGCAAATGAATTGGGAATTTCATATGGTCTGGCAATATTGAGCATATAAAATTGGTTATTGTTGTTTGACATAAAATTTGTCATCATCTTAATGAAGGAGGTCTTGGAATTAGGTCTTTGAGATACATTGAAAATATTGTTATTATTAAGCTCACTTGAGACTTAGTTACTTATAGTCAACATTGAGCTCTTTTTCATAGAGGTCGGTCTTTCAAAGGCATTGACATATTAGATATCACACTAATTCCTCCATCTGGATTGCACTCAAAGCTAGGTTAACTACTATATACGAGAAAAACAAATGACAACTTAGTAAAGATGACAATATTAACTTGAGGGTCGACACTTGATTGAATGATTCTTTAGTTTCTACTTTTAACATTGATGAAGACAATCAATCTAATCTTTCTGCCACTGTCAATCATTCCATTCAAAATGATCATTGAAAAATTTCCTTCAATTCTCTACATATTCACTCTCAACTAGCTGCCTTGCTAACTAAGACTACTATTCCTAATTTTGAAAGTAAGAATCATTTGGTTTGGAGATTAAACAATTATGAGATTTTAAGTTTTAAGGAAGCTCATCTATTTTTCAAGCCATCATGACAACAAATTCCTTGAACCAAAACTATTTGCCACAATAACATTCTTGGAGGTTGCCAAAGCTATTTAGCATAAGTTATGAATATTGTTGCATAACTACTAATGATAGTTTAATCTCTTGAGGTTGTCAAATTGATTCAAGATGCGAGTTATGTAAATGTAAAATGGAGATTGACAATCATATTTTGTTCTATTAGACTTTATTAGACTCTAGTTTTGGTTAAACTTTATTTTTCACTCAAATTGATATTAGTTCGATTCAAAATGTTCTTGTCGTGTGTGACAAAAATTAATCTCATCAATTCAAAGATGTTACTTTTACCGATATCATCTTTACTATTGATACTATTTGAATTTTTCTAGTAAAAAAATTTAACGTCATATATCAAATATTCTATCCAACCAAAAAATTATAAATATCGAAATTACGCTCTTAAATTATTGCAGTAAAGTTGTGTACATTATTGATGCTTTTTCTGTCATTGATGCTCTTAAATTAGGTATCCTAACATCCTAATTTATTGGATTCATTGCCTCGCATGCACACTATTTGTATCAATGCCACGCCGAACCAGCGTGAATTACAGCGGTTAGCTTTATTTAATTTTTCTGACACTACAAACTAATTACGCTATAGCCACCCATACACGCTACGCTATCACAAATTAACAACCATATATTATATGCATCCATTAATCACCATTTTTTTATTATTATTATTATTATTATTATTATTATTATTATTATTATTATTATTATTATTATTATTATTATTATTATTATTATTATTATTATTATTATTATTATTATTATTATTATTATTATTATTATTATTATTATTATTATTATTATTATTATTATTATTATTATTATTATTATTATTATTATTATTATTATTATTATTATTATTATTATTATTATTATTATTATTATTATTATTATTATTATTATTATTATTATTATTATTATTATTATTATTATAGCTTTACGTAACGGCCACTTGCGTATTGGAAGCAAAAGCAACCATTAATTAAAGTTTGGATTTTTTTTCTTTTACTTAAAAATGGTTATAGCTTTTTATTAATAATATAAAAAATGCTATTTCAGACACTTGTTAAGAATTAATTTTGATGGATATAGGTAGGATTGTCAATAAAAAAGACGAGGAATAACTAAAGGTGTGGTTAACCTTGATAAAATATAAATTACCTTATTGGCTTCGAACAAACTCAACATTTGAGTTTCTAAAAATCCAAGAAAAATAATCCCACAATCAAAGAGGAATATTACCATTGGCCCAACACGTTTAGAAGTTTAAAACAAATAATATAATCAATTTTTTTTAATATATATATAAAAGATAACCCTTAGACACATTTAGCTTTAAGATGAAGTTCTTGCACCTTTCGGAAAGCTATTAGTAACCCAATTTGCTTTACCTTCAATAATTGAACAAAGCGAAAAAAAAATTATTATATTTCAGCTAACACGAGAAAAAAGAAGCATCAAAGGTATTGATTCAATACTTCATTTATAATTTTATTTTTCTTTATTTATTTAATTAATTTGATAACTGAATGTTTTAAAATATTGAGATTTATATAGAAAGATATTAAGTTTTGGTATTATTTACTCATTTCAATTTCAACTTTTTTTTACTATTTTATTTATTCTTTTTTAAAAAACACAATTTTATTCTTCTTTATAACTTCCATTATTTTTAAGAAAATCGTACAAAATTTTATAACGTCATTTAAAAATGAACAAATGAACATGTTTATCTGTCTCCATACATGTTAGTGACTTATAAATATAATAAATATAAAATATCTATCTATTATATTCGATATAAATTTTATTTTAAGAGTAGTTTTATCGAAAAAGACACATGAAGTATGTTTTTATATAAAAAAAAAAATTAAGAATGTTTTAAAAGATGAGCAAGTAACCAAGGAACACTAATGAGACAAAAAGGAAATCTCCGCCATTGAACTACACCAAATAGTAAATAATCCCATATGAATTAGTAATCAATCAAAAACTCATCCCCAACCCTACTTACTTTATTTTAATAGTCCCTTCATAATAGCTTTATTATTTTGAAAGCATAATGCATGGATTGTGAATTCCTTTAAGCTTTCCATTGCTCAAAGTATTCGCTTTACATCGAATTAATCCACATGCACCACTGCTTTTCAATTCATTTGAGTTTCATTCTTGCAACTTTACTACTCACGCGGGATATTTAACACATTAACTACAACATTGATCGATACGCACAACTACTTAATATCCATTGTTTACATCTAGGATTACTAGCTGTCTCGAATCTCATTCGCTCCCTTAGTACACAAATCTTGCTTCAAAGGCGAACACAAACTTAAAACAAAGATTTGCACTTGACAATCGCATTAGAGTTTTAGTTTCATTTGGTTCGTTTTTTAAATATTTTTCTCAATAAAATTCGAATAAAATCAAACTTATGTAGAATATTTTTTATATATATAAATCAAACATGAGGCTAATATTTATTGTTGATTAATTAATTTTAATTTTTATTTCATTAGTAGCATGTTTCTTCATTATCTTCTTATAAAAATTTGAAGAAGATTAGAATACATATATACAAAATAAATATTTATTATTAATGAATTAGTTACAAGAAAAATATGTATTTTATTTGTGATATGTCTCTTAATTATCTTCTCCATAAAAATTTGAAAAAAATTATAATACAATTATTATACTTTATTGTACAAATCATACACGAGACAAATACTTATCATTAATCACACTACTAGAAAAATTAGATTTAGCGTCGGCCAAAAGCCCACGCTAATAGACAAAAAGCCGACACTAACATGGATTTAGCGTGGGGTCGGGTATAGGCTAAAACGATCGAAATTATTACATAGTGTTGCCAAAAGCCATCCGACGCTATATTAGTGTTGGCCACACCCAAGTCGATGCTACCAACAAAATAGAACATCCGACACTAGTTAAGTGCGTTGGATCATCGACACTAAAGTCAACATTGTGTAGTCAACAAAATAGTTAGCATTGTCTGTTCGACGCTAAAGTAAAATAAAAGTTAATGTTATAATTAATATAGCGTCGGTTTAACTAACACTAAAGTCAACAAATAAAAGTCATTCCATTGAATATTTTGTCTTTGGTTGACAAAATGTTGTTTCTATTAGTTCAGTTACAAGCACTTTAGTTATATGGATGATTATTAAGTTAACTTTAATTATTTTACTGATTCAATTCTCAACTAGTTGGTTTATATCTAAGTTGAACTGCATAGTGTCCTACACCACCTGATGCAGCAGTGATCAAAATGTTTTTTTGCTGTCAATCCTCCGACAGGTAAACCAGCACACTCGGATGCTGAGATTTTAGGTGGTCTTGAAGATACTTTCCTTTAACAACAACAAACTCAGCCAATCCTCCACCACTCTATAATAATAAAATTTCATAACTCAAAACACAAATTTTATTCTTTGATGATGCTTGTTTATATTAACTTGTGATAAATAAAAAACCATTGGTGATCATGCATATGAACAATTTATATTACTTTTAAAAAAACTTAAATAATTACTTTAGCCATCTAAATTATTGATAATACCTTTGAATCATTACATCAAAGTCTAATCAATAGAGATCTCTAAACACAACATTTATATGATTTTGTAACTTGGCTATGTTCAAAAACAAGACAAGGAATAGACCATAGACAAAAGAAATATAGTTGTTAGTAGTTTAAGAGGTTATCAATAGATTTATAAACTAAGATATTTAACTTAATAAACCATTTTCTTGTTTCAAAATACCAGAAATATAAGCTAGATCATATTTTAAAACACATAACATTAAAATAAAAATATAAAACAACAAAGTTTTCTCAAATCCAACAACTTTATTGAAAGAAATGATTCATTAATTAATGAAAGGGATTGGATAGTAGACTAAAATCTTACAAATGGGCTAACTAAGCCTACAACTTTGTCAGCAGAATAAGAGTATATTACATTTAAATAGTTTTACTAAAACATTGTACTTGAAATTTATGATCATAAATAAACTTAAATTGTGGATATATAAACTTTGATATCAAAAAATAAGAATTAATTGTAGTTTTAGTTCCCTATTTTAGTTGAATCACGAAAATAGTCTATTCATTTTATTTTTCCTTAGTTTTAATCTCCAAACAGAATTTTGATCCAAAATTTTATGAAGTATCATTTGTTTAGGCTTATTTAAGCCACACTATGTCCCAAAATCTCGTGGTACAACAATTGTACTTGAAATTTATAATGATATGATATAGTTCAAAAAAAATGATATTTCATTAAGTTTTTGACTAAAATTATGTTTGAGGATCAAAATTGGAGAGAAATAAAATAAGAGACTACTTTCGTAATTCAACTAAAATAGAGGGATCAAAACTGCAATTAAGTCAAAAAAAAAATAAAAAAATGAGATTTGAGGGGGTGTACTAACAAAAATAGGAAATGCGAATAGCATCGTGCAATATATTATATAGGCCCAAACAAGCTCCTCCAAAGCTCTTTGTGTCTCAAAGCAAATAAAAACTTCAAGACATAATTCAAAAATAAAAAAAAAAACTTCAAGACATTTCCCTCTCGTATCTTCTCGGCGCCGTCAGCTTCCACCGCCGGCAGCACCACCTCCGACTACTGCGAGTCCGGTGCGCCCGCTCGATTCCGGAACTGGTTTCTCTGTTTGAACTTTGTGTTTCAGAAGTGTTATCTTTTGTGCACCAATATTTGAACAAGGTAAACTCTTCATTGTTCTTGTCCTATTTTCATATTTTCTGCTGCCACTCTGTTTTCACTTTCACCGCGTTTCTGTTTCAGCCTCAGCGCTTTTATTTTTATTTTTTATTTTTTTCATTCTTTTGTTTCTTTTTCAGCATTTTTTCTGCCTCTCATATGGTATCATTATTTCATCTCAACTAATTTATGACTTATGATTATGTGTTTAATTTTTTGCATTCTTCTATTTTTGAGCTTTTATATGTGTATGTTATAAATTTCGTATGTTTGTTTTGAAAAGATTTAATTTTGAATGAATTGATTTTAGATAAAAGAGAATTGAATGTAAAATGATTTATTTATGTTTGGATAGACCCACATAAAGTGATTGGAATAATAGATTTGTGTAAAAATAATGTTTGAGTCAAAAGCTATAAATCCTAGAATCAATTCCAATAGACATCAGCCAAACATGTTAAAATCAATTTAATGTTTCTGGAATCACTTTTGACTCTCTTTAGCTTGAAACAAATTACACACTCTGACGTAGCGCTACCCACTACACTGCAAGTCTGCTACAGCATTTTGGGGTCGATATGCTATTCGTAATTAACTACATATAGTATCAACAATCGGTCCGACCCTTTCTAGTATCTGCCATGGCAGGAGTTTTATAGCACCATTTCATATTTTTTTCTGTGATTGTATGTCTTATTAAAGTGCAATATGCATATATTCTAGTTGATATATTGCATAATTTCTAGTTAAATTCTAGTTGACTAAGTCATTTGTGATTTTTTTGTAAGAAATGAATAAGAATAATGAAAAGCCTTATCCAACAGAAGTTTGAGTAATCAGATGCCACTGAAAAGCTTCTGGGAGTTGAAAGAGTAGCATGAGGTAGTGGAATGCTGACTGTGTTGTGATTTTTACTTGTAGGATGATTGCTGATTGCAGATTCTGATCACAACTGGGTGAAGCCTTTTCCATAATAGGGTGCCTGCATTTGCTATCTGAACCCAACACCTTGGACTGTAACTGAAACACTGATATCTCAACGAGAAAATTGCAGTTGGTTATCAAAGGAAAAAGTAGCTTGTTGGCCCCAGTGTTTGAATAATGGCAGACACTATAGTTACATCTGATCAATCTTCTACTTCCTCGCTCAACCCTGCCCGAATAATCTGTCACGTGTATGTTCTTCCAGAACTTATTATAGTTTTTTTTTTTTTTTTAACGCGTTAGATATTTTATACTGAGATCAAGATTAAAAAATGTTGCCTCACTTTTGTTTTTCATTCATGTATTAAATTTTCTAATCTGATCTACGAGAAAAGTAAAATAGTTCTTCTGTTTCTTTGAGCTGTTTTTATTGGTGAACTTTAATTGGACTAATGAGCTGATATTTACTCATTTTTTTACTAGTTTCAGTTGTTAACCTTGATAGTTGAATCCTGCAGCACATTAGTTGAAATAAAAACTTTACTGTAACTAATGGTTAAAAGGAATTCTGATTACTCTTGTGACTAGTGCGGTAATCTTTGAAATCTTCCATGAGATAGATAGTTAAATTCTAGAATAACTTTTGAAACTTAGAAGAATTCTTAACTCCATCGCCGAATGTGTATTCAGAAAACATTGGATTTTCAGTTTCAGTTATCTCATACTTTAACTAAGACCAGTTCTTTTTTTTTTTTTTAATCTATTTGTATAGGTGAACTTTATTAAGACTGATGAGCTGTTATTTAGTCATTCTTTCATTAGTTTCAGCTGTTAACATTGATAGTTGAGTCATGCAGCGTGTCATGTTATGTGTAGTTGAAATAAAACATTACTTTGTGAGGTGGCCTATGAGACTTGCCAAGAGACAGATAGTTAACTTCTAGAATAACTTTTGAAGCTTACAAACATTCTTAGTTTTATCTCTGGATGAGTACGCAGAAAACTTTGGATTTTCAATTGCAGTTATCTCATACTTTAATTATGACCAGAGACCCTCTAGTTTGGAAAAATTTTCTTGATTTGAGTTTTATGTTATTTTAGCCTTTGCAATGAAAATTAACCAATTTCTTTTGAGATTTTTTTTTTTGCGTGAATAATTACATTTTAGTAAAAGTACTGATCGAACTACTCTCATTTATACCTTGCCATACAAAAACAGATGTCAGAAGCAGTTCTCCCAGTACACATGTCCTCGATGCAATTCACGATACTGCTCCCTCCAATGTTATAAAGTAAGTAAAGTTATCTCGAAGTTAGTTTGAGGTGGTTATGTTTGATTTGGGTTGCAAAGCTGTGTGTGACCCAACACTGTTAACTAGTGGATTTTACACCATGTTATGTGACACTAGCATTTCAATTTTGATGCTGCATGTTATATTTAGAAGATATATTTTGATGAGGCTATCAAGCCAGGGTACTGCTCTTGTAGTGTGGTTGCCTTGTTTCTGTGCATGTATCTTTGTATCTTCATATGATTGCACAAGTGCCTTCTTTACTTCGGTCAATGGTCCAATGATGACAAATCTTTTTTATTTTGCAATGTTATACTTTAATTTGATGTATATGATTTTGTAAAATTGGTGTTGCTTGCATGCTTTTTCTATGAGTGAATCATCGATTTAATCGCTGAAATTGTAAAGGTTGGATCATTTGGTCCTTGAAATTAATGGAATTCCAAAATGTTCTGCGGAATTGAAAATCCTTGATCACATTAGGCTCTCCAAGACAGTATCAGATACCCTTAAAAACTAATGCAATCGAAAATCTTTAATTTCAGGGATATTTTAATTAATGGGGTAATGCTAATTAGGGTACTTGTTAAGGAAATAAAAAACAAGTTGAGTGAAAAATCTCACACTTTTTACAATTCCAAAGTTTGAATTACACGACTTCCAAGATTTTTTTTCTACATTTGGATTCTTAACAAGTACTCCAAGGGCACTTGTTAGTATTACCCTTTTTAATTTCATTAATATCAGGGACCAAATGGCCTGATATCTACAATTCCGGGAATCGGCAGTTCACTCCTCTATATAGATACTCTAATTTTGAATCTTGGTCCTTGTTTGTTATGAACTGCTGTAGTTTTGATCCCTTTTATTGTAATTTTGACAGTCTCATAGTCTTCGTTGTACTGAATCCTTTATGAAAGAAAATGTAGTTCAAGAGCTCCAGCAGATGCAGCCTGATGAACAAACGAAACATAAAATGTTGGACATACTGAAGAGATTTCATTCAGAAGAGGAAATGGATAGCTTGGACGAGGATTGTAAGTCATCTGTATTGTTTCACTGCACTCTTTCTTGTTTGATATATATCTTTGCATGTGAACATATCTAGATTTTGTATTTTTTTTCTTTTCTGAAGCATATATTTTTACATATATAATAATGACAATCAACAACTTCCTAGCTTTATCCTAAACTGTGGTGGGGTTCGTTATTCAATGTCATTGGGCTCTATCAAAAACATGAAACATTTGACTGAACCTTCTGATCGCCCCCTAAAGAATTATCAACCTGTACTATTAGTTCTGAGAGGAAAAAAAAAACATCTCTCAATGCTCCAGAGTATTGTTATTGTCATTTAAACTAGTCAAAGCATTAAGATTTCTTTGTGTTACATATCAAGCATGCTTAGGTATATTTTATCCAGTATATCCTTTGATGAATAAGAGGGACTACCCTCCTCCCTCTCAGCATGGCACTGCCACCCCACCATCCCATTATACCTGGTGCAGCTGCCATGTCATGCGAGAATCCCCATGCCATTCTAAGAAAGGGTCAGACTCATTATGGATCTAATTTAGGCAATTGCAAGAGCCGAATTCCACAAAAAAATGTTGCACAATCTATATTATAAATGGAGTTGCCATGAAAATATCTGTTTCCTTTTGCTATTTGTTACAGGACTACTAAATGTTAGTGACTGTGTAAACAAGTTAATTTTTTAGAAGATGGCCTTTTATAGTTGTTGATTTGATTGATGTACAGTCAATGAAGCATTGAGTTAATGTGCATTTTATAATTACTGCAGCCTAGCATTGTTAGTGATTTAACAAATGTAGTTTTGTGAACAAATTATCATAAATGAACTCTTACTGTTGTGTTTGATTATGTTTAATGCCCAAAGTATACCAATAAAGAAGTGTACTGAATTTATATCCGATTGTTTTCCCAGCTTTTGAAGATTCAACTTTGTCTGAGAAGACAGTGGAAAAAATTATGTCAGGTATATTCCTATTGAATACTTATTGCTTGTTTAATCTAACTGCTCTACCCTAAAACAGATTTGAATCCTTCTCATGGGTTGGTCAGGCTAATTTGATTTTCATCTCCCTACAGGACAAGAAATCAATTTTGATGATTTATCTCTTGAAGAGAAGAAACAATTTCAAAGAGCCATCGCTTCTGGGGAATTGAGCAAGATGATCACACCATGGGATCCATGGTGGTCAAAGCTTTCTGCCAGAAATATCCGTCTTAGTAAGGAAGGAACTCAACTTGTTCAACCTCTATCAGAGCAGGAATCTGTAGATGAAACCGAAAGTAATGAATCAAGCGAAATTCCTCTCGGCCCTGAAGTTCCACTACCTCCTCTAAGCAGGCTAAGTTCCAAGGAGCCATCACCGCTTTTATCTGTTCACCTAGTTGATATTTTATACAGCTACTGCTTCACTCTTCGCCTTTACAATGGAGATTGGAGGTCAGATCCTATAGGGTCAGTCATGGTTGTGTTGAGTGTGTCTTCGGTTTTAGGTCAAGGTGGGCAGCCAGAGACTGCACTGGAATCCCTTTCTCATTGCTTGGAGCAAGTATGCTCTCCAGCTTACAGACACATGGGAGGGCTGCAATTCGGTTTAGGTGTCATTGACGATGTGATCGGTCTACTTTTGTTGGGAACTCCTGCTATGGTGTGCGCCCTATGCGATATGCATCGGTTGATTCAAGAAGGAGAAAAGGAGGCAAAATCAGAAAAGCCGAGAAAGTTTAGGAGGGATGAGATTAGAAGAACTATTAAAAAGGCAGAGAGGAAGATATATTTCATCATGTGTTGGGTTCATGAGCAGCCAGAGGAAGCTTGGTCTTCTTTAGCAGCAATTGTAACGGCACAAAAGACATCTGCCATGGAATTTCAGTGGAGTAATAATACCGCTGGAAAATTGAACAATAAAGCACAAACCAGAGGCAAATGTATAATTGAGGAGATCGAATGATATGCAGACTGATGTTCTTACCTGTTAACCATATTTATTTTTAAGGTTATGGAGACTTGAAATGGTTGTTTCGAAAATGGGTTGCATGCGGTCAACATTTTCTGCAGTTATAATTTTAACCGTACGTTGAAGGTCAACATTTTCTGCAGTTATAATTTTAACCGTACGTTGAAGATCGGACGGTTATAATTTTAAGTTGTATTGTAAATTATGTTTTAGAAGTTAAACTTAAAACACAAATGGCCTGATCTCCATCTAACTCTTGATGTTTACTGACTGCAGCATTTTGTGACTGCAGTAAATCTGGATCTGTTTGCAAACCTTACTGTGTACTATACTTTTTTGCTGTTGTTTTTAAAGAGTCTTGATGCGAGATTCACACACTAAATGTGGATAAGAGGGATGTACTATATACTTTAGATATAGAAATCTGCATATTCAATATGGGTAATATTACTAATATGTATCTAAATGGTAAATATTTGACTCTAAGAATTACTTTTGTTACGTGATTTTTTTCTATCTATTTTCTTATTAAATCAAATGGGCATTTAAAATAAAACCAATATTGTACATCGAAATGGTGATTAGTAATAGTCTGCTGCTCGTGGTTATGGCATTGCCTGCTGAATCCATTTATTTACAGCAACACAATCATCTCACAGTACCTAGGAGCTTCGTATGGGTTACTTTCATTGCAACAAATCCAAATACTTTTCCCGGATTTAAATAAAAGTATGGTGAAAGAAATTTAATATAATTGATTTAAAATTTAAATTAAACATATTATTTTTTGATATTTTTATTTATATTTGAGACCAGAGTAATAAAAAAAATATGTTTTGGCCCTTGGATATGTGTCTTATACATCTTGGTCTTAAACACGTTTCTTAACTTGAAAACAAAAAATGGGGTCACATCTTTTGTCCTAAACCCGTTTCTTAACTTCATGAGCCAAACATGATCCCAGAGTAAACCTCCCCATCTTTTGATAAATAAATTTTTTGTAGTAAAAGACAGAAATCAAAATTACCATCGTTCAAACTTTATGAATATTTATATTATGCAATAATCTCTTATGTTACTGCATAAAAGTATCTCATATCTTTACATATATGTTTTTTTTTTCTTTTGCTCATATAAAAAATAAAAAAAGAAAAAATAATATTACATGTTCAATCAAAACTCATATCAGTTTAATTTTTTTAACTATCTAATTTACAGAAGAATGACTTCAATAATTCAGATTAAAAAATAACTAAATTTGATAAAAAAAAAAAATATTTTAGTTCCAATTTAGACTTATTTTTAAATGAAAAGTCATTAATTATTTGAAGTCGATGAATCTTATCGAATTAATCTAGTTAAGTCTCATATTTTGACTATTGCAGAAAACTCCATTTTGAAACATCAAAATCAATCCATGTTACGTTGAGTATACAACTTTTACTACTCAACTCAACTAAATATATTTCTTTCATCAACTCCAAAATTTTCTTCATTTTTTCCACTGATATTTCACATCCCAGAAAACAATGTCATCACCGATCGCCACCCCTTCTCCACCATACGACCGTCTCAAAGCCGTAAAACAGTTCGACGAAACAAAAGCAGGAGTAAAAGGTCTAATCGACTCCGGAATCAAAACCATCCCTCCTTTCTTCATTCACCCGCAAGAAACCCTAAATGACCTTCTCCCTCGATCCGGACCCGAACCGGAAATTCCTACTATTGATCTCTCCGCTTTGGAAAACTCACGCGCCGCCGTCGTTGAACAGATTCGTTCCGCCGCGAGTACGGTGGGATTCTTTCAGGTTATTAACCATGGTGTGCCGGTGGATTTGCTCCGACGTGTTATTAGTGCTGTGAAAGGGTTTCATGAATCGCCTGCGGAGAAGAGGGCGGAGGTGTACCGTAGGGAGATGGGGACGGGCGTGTCTTATATTTCCAATGTTGATCTCTTTAATTCTAAAGCTGCCAGCTGGCGTGACACAATTCAGGTCAGGACTATACTTTATCTCAAAGCCAAACGCTCTATACAATATTGCTCACATTTTGTATGTTCAATTTTAGTTTATGTTAATTAATTCTTTGTTGATAGTTATTTTAATTACATCTTGGAAGTTGCAAGAATTTTATTGATGGATAGATAATCTATGGGTAGAGATGAAGTTAAGATATTGTGTTAGAAGGGGGCCAAAATCAATAAAAAATAATTTCATAAAATTTTTCAGCATAATATATCCCTCATATTATAATTCAAATTGATGGTTGGTCCAATCATTCTCAATAGTGAGTGAAACTTAAAAGAAAATAGGTGACCTTATTGCAAACATACGTGACATTTTTTATTAAAAAAAGTACTGATAGATCATTTTTTTTCGTTGGTAAGCCTAAAAGTAGGAATAGGATTTTGTTAGTCTGATCTTTAGGCAACCCATGTAAAAATTGAAGTAGGAATAGGTGTATTATTATAAAATAAAGCCACTAACTAATAAAGAATATACAAGAAGTTTTATGATAAGCAGTTCTTAAGTCTCCTCTCATAAACTCTCAATACTATTTTTAAGTTTAAGGGACTTAATTATCTGACTTGTTACAATGTTCAGAATTTAAATGCCATCTGATTGATATTTAATGGAATTTTGCAGATTAAGATGGGACCAGTCGCAGCGGATGAGAAAGAGATTCCGGAGGTGTGCAGGAAGGAGGTGATGGAGTGGGATAAAGAAGTGGTGCGTGTAGGAGAGATTTTGCTGGGTTTGTTGAGTGAAGGGTTGGGATTAGATGCAGGAAGGCTGCCGGAAATGGGTTTGTCCCAAGGAAGGGTGATGGTTGGCCACTATTACCCATTTTGCCCTCAACCTAATCTTACTGTTGGGCTCAATTCCCATGCAGATCCAGGGGCATTGACGGTATTGTTGCAGGATCATATTGGTGGATTACAGGTTAGGACTCAACAGGGTTGGATTCATGTCAAGCCTCTTGATGGAGCTTTGGTTATCAACATTGGTGATTTACTTCAGGTTCAATATAATATCTTTCTCTTCGTTTTATTTTTATTTCTTTGGAAAGTACATCATGGAAATTAGTAATGATTGTGCAATCCTACACAGATCTAGGGAAAAAATGGCAGGAAATACATTGCACATATGGATAAATATACAGAGCAAGTTTGAGAATTTATGGGAGAAAATTGACACATGTCTGAACATATTTCTAGAAAATTTAACTGCACCCAATAAGAATTTTGGTTACATTTCTACTCTAACGAGATTATAGTAAACATTATACAGTCTTTCCTTTTGCCTTTTCTTTTTGAGTAATGCTGTATATTACCAAACATTTTACACATGAACTGCATAAATGTATACATCAATTTTTCAAGGAATGAAGAAAAGTTTGCTCTGTTTTGGCGGAAATCATAGCATAGTATGTGTTGTGCGATTTCTTTTTGTAATGCTAAGCATTTTCCTTTCTTTTTCTTAATGGGGATTTCTCAAATCCATTATTTTGTGACAGATAATTTCTAATGAGGAGTATAAGAGTGCTGATCATCGGGTATTAGCCAATCCTTCTAATGAGCCACGAGTCTCAGTTGCCGTGTTCCTCAACCCGGGTAACAGGGAGAAACTCTTTGGACCTTTACCAGAGCTAACATCTACAGAGAAACCAGCTCTTTATCGAGATTTCACACTCAATGAATTTCTGACAAGGTTCTTCAAGAAAGAGCTTGATGGTAAATCATTGACAAATTACTTCAGAAAGTGATATGTACATGTAGCACTGGTTTCTGGTAATATCAATGTGAAAGTAACTTTTTAAAATGGTCACTGCCTTGCTAACATTTATTATGCAAATACATATTGATGAATAAAGGTGTTGTATATGTATTAATAGAAGCACACTTGTTCATCCATAAGTTCATGATATTCAATCATGTTCAACATATATTGTTATACATAATATGCTCTTTCGAATGTTGTTAACCACATGTTCATACCCGAACAATACAGTTTAGTTTCGATCGCTGTGCCCAAATAGCAGGACAGTTTACAATTTCATATATTACAATTGTTTTACGGTAGTCAATTATGTTTCCTAATAGGTACTTATAGATTGAATGGATGTTTGGTTTTGTGGTGAAATTGATAAAATCCTGGTGAGTTGTCATAATTTTTCCGATTCCATAGTAAAATCAAAGATGCATTGGGCTAGTAAATTGTAGTGGTTGTTAGCATTCAATGATCTCTGTTCAATTCAACGTGTAAGAATTAGTTTATGTTAATTAATTCCGTCTGTTGGTAGATACTTTAATTGCTACTTGAAAGTTCGTCACTCTTTCAAGTTCTTCAAGCTCTTGTGCTTTTCCTTTTTTTCTCTATGCATTCTGATACATACCTTTGATCATGTATTGCTCACACTAAATATGTCTTTTGATTCAATAATTTGCAATGAGTGTGAATGATTGATAAAGAGGAAAACTCTTTAGAATCCATGCTGATTGATAAAAGAAAATGAAAAATGTAAAAAAATTACATTTTGCTCTTTACATAGACACAGGCAATATTAACAAGTTAATTAAATTCTAACCGACTTCTATATTTCTAACATCCACACAAACTCATACTACAAGAATTTTCTAGAAAACAGAAAATTTGAGTTGTCTTAATCACAAATTGAAGATGATTGGGTAGGACAATTTTTTTATTTAAAAAAAAAGAAGATAAAATGAGTAGTTTGAGTGAGACTTCTTGAGTGAAAATTCTATGGAGCCAATTTATGTTTTTCAATGGTAGAAAGTATTAAAACAGAATAATTTTAGAGTAATTTTATTAACTTGTTTCTGTCTCCGTATCTTTTTTTATTGTTTTGACCAATTATTGAAATTTTTGTTTGTGAAATTTTAAATTGAAAAACAAGGTACTAGTAATTCATGACTTTCTAGATGCTATTAAGTAGTGATAAACTTTTTGTAAATGAAATTTTATCGCATTTAAAAAATCAATTGAAGTTTACCTGATATTTAATTTTCAAACAAACTAAACTTCAACAAAAACATGAATATGACTTCTGAATTTATTTGAGTTGGGGTGGATTTATATTTTTTTCAATAAAAAGAATTATAATTAGTTGTATTTTGTATTGTCTACTATTTTATATGTTAGTGAAGTGATTTAAATTAACCAAAATAAAATTATATTTGCAATCTATTAAATTTTATAAAGTTTTAGTTAAAATCTCATTAACTATCTCTAACCAAGTTTTATGTAGGACTGTCAAATGATTTTTGTTCGATAAGATATATTTAAATAAATTCATAATTCTATTATAGTTTGAAGTAATATTCATAATTAAAACTATACGAAATTTATATTATATAATTATACGAAATTTATATTATATTTAGAAACATATTTACAAGAATATTATTTCCCTCTCTCATGAAAATTTATGTTAAAATGTGTGTTCCAAATTTTTGTTTGAGAAGAATTTATCAATAGAATTTGTTGGTAATGAATCAAGTTACATAGTTGAATTACTTTGATTCAATATCGGCAAAAAGAGTAAAATAAATATAAAAATATTTGTGTAAGAAAGGTGAAAGGGACATTTATTTACTAATAAGGAAATAAGAAGTAAATGACCGATCTAACCTAAACAAAAAGAGAAAAATGACCAATCTAACCCTACCAAAGAGCCAAATTGCAAAACAAACCCAATGCCCTTCTCCCTTGGGCTGTACAGCCTTACCTCCCTCCCCTTCCATATAAATAGACCCCATTCTCTCCTCTATCATATTAGTGTGTTTGTGAAAAATTTGTGATGAGTTTTTTTTCTTTCTTTTACTTTATTCATGAAAAAAAAATTGTGAACTTTAATTTCTTTCACTCACGTTGTCTCTTGTTCATAATATTTTAGCATTCATCTCATTTTAGTATTGATATATTTTCTTGACCGTTATTATTATTATTATTATTATTATTATTATTATTATTATTATTATTATTATTATTATTATTATTATTATTATTATTATTATTATTATTATTATTATTATTATTATTATTATTATTTTGTTGCTAATAAGTTTCTATTTATGTTTATAAAAGTTTCAAATTTAAAGTTTATTTTTATTTATCTTTATAAAAAGGTTTAAATTCTACAGTCAAAAACAAAAGTTTTAAACTCTATGTTTATATTAAATTTATGAAGATCTTAAGCACTTTGTTTATATATAAGTTTAAGCACTTAGGGATATATCACATTTTATGTTTAGCATGTTAGAACAAAGAAAATAAAATTTCCACCATTTTGTTCATCATGGCAGTGGCCTATCTTATACAACCTCTCAAAGATTTAACTTTTTTTTTCTATACTAATATTTGATAATGCATAAGTAAAACGAGTTTTGACTATATTTGATATTATTATTATCTATTAAATATATTCATTATTTTTTTAATGATTTATATTACAGTATACACTATACTTATTTTATTGTGCCAAAAGAGTCTCCAGATCTCTCAAAATACAAACTTGTCATCTTAAAGTTATTTGTATAATATAGCTTTTGGTGTGCAACCAAAAACTATATTATCAAATAAGTTTAAGAAATAGTGACAAGGAACTTGAGAAATGATTAAATCCTTGTTAAAAATAATAAGAAGAATGATTTATCTACATTTGTTGAAACTTCTAACAAACAATTATAAGTGACCCAGACTATATGCAACAATCTCCTAACAAAAATCTCCTATAAGTGGCCCAAACAATTTCATAATTTTAAGCTAAATCAAAACAATTTCCTATACTTTTAAAATCAGTCTTCCACATTACTTTTTTATCACAACTTTCTAATATTCTCAGAAACATAGCAGGTAAAAGAATTAGTCATTGCTATTATGACTTCAAAAAATTTAACATCCTCCTTGAAGATTGCATTTTGGAAAGCAGTTGAAATTTTTGAAGTCATATGAATACGAATGATTAATTGTACTTTATATATTGTACATGTGTTAACTTGTAAAACATAATTGGGCACTTAAATTTTTAGGAGTACAATGCCTTTCATATAAAAAAGGAAGTTGTTGAATGATATTTTGTCCTTCAAATTAATTTTACATTTTACTGATAAGAACTTTGGATCTAATTTTTATACTTCAATATAATTGATTAAAGTTGGATCTAATTTTTATACTTCAATATAATTGATTAAAGTTGTACATTTTTTATGGACTGTTATTTACTCCTTGTTTAGTATGCAAGAAACATTGCTATGTTAATTATGAAAAGAAAAATGATTGATGGACACCC
>JBBPBR010000005.1:47997649-48013486 GCA_037974775.1 Cicer pinnatifidum | reverse complement strand
AAAAAATAAAAAAAAAAGAGGAAAGTTAGACATCCTAATCATGGGACTAATTTAACATACAAACTTATTTAACAATTTTTACTAAACCATGACGAAATCAAATTATCTAACAAAATCATAGTTAAATGACCAAGATGGAATAAAAATTATTAAGAAATTAAAATAAAACAAAAATTTAAATTAAGGAACAAAAAGCAATTAATCCGAATTTGAAAAATAATTGAATGACATCTTCACAAAGACCAAAGTTACATAATTTAATTAAAATTGGCAAATTTACAAGATGCACGTAGATTTGCAAAGCAAACCTCTTTATCACAAACAATAGATCAAACTATATAACTTCAATTTCGACAAAGAAACTAAAATTTAAAGTAATTAACCAAAAAATATATGAAAAATTATAACGAGACACTAATAACTAGCTACGTAATCAATGAACAGAAAGGGAAAAAAAATCTTGGAGATGTGAATGAGTAAGATCACAAGCTAACTTGTATTATATAATTAGCAAATATTAAACTATTTTGGTGGTTGCCACCACATCCTACCGGTACTGATTTGTGTATTATTGACTAGAGTGATGACTCATCACTGATGAGCAATACACATGATTATGTTTTATAAATGTTATTCAAGATATCATTTTATACATGTATTGTCACATTTTGATATATGTTGCTAAACATTAAATATGTAATAGTGCCATGTGGTTATCAAATATAGTGAGAACATGCACTACCTACAAGAAAATTTGTTTATTGAGATATATATGCGGTTCAAAGATGGTGCATATGAGGCAATCTTACTCATGTCATTCATGATTTCAACATTCCTTGGATGCCTAGCTATGTGTGAAAGGAGAAAATAAATGATTTTCAATTCAATATTATTCGACTTGTATTTTTTTAATAAAAAATCATCTAACTATCAAATCATTTTTTAAAAATACATGAGTAATATGAATATTTAAAGTTGTTTAATGAGTTATTCATGCATTAGGAAAATACACTAGTGCAAAATGAGGATTAAAAGACAGTAATATTAAACCAAATTTAGTGATAGCTAGTCTTTTTATATTGGTGACGTGGTGATATTTTTGCAAAATTTAAAGTTGTTGATGGTCACCAATTTTGAAGTCCAAATAAAATAGAAGATAGTAAATAAATATGCACGAACTTGATTAATCTAAAGATTTTAAATCATGTTCCACATGTGTTGTTAGACCCCTCGTCCTAAAAGCCACATATTATTTAACATTAAAACATAAAAGATAGTAACTCAAGCATCTTTTAAAAAAATTATTTAAAATTTTACACTAATATGTAATATATAAGAAGGGAGGTAAATATGTTTTTATTAATACAAGAAGGTGTTGTTTCCTCTCAAGAAAAAGAGAATGTGGTTTTTCTCTAAAGAATTAATAAATTAGCAAAAAAAATCCCATATCAACAATATTAACTCAAATTACTAAAAGTGCATGAACAATATTTTTGATAACTTATTCTATAAAGTCAACTAGCTAATCATAACTCAATCATTGTAAATTTCTAATAATTATAAGTATTGAATTAGTAGTACTATAAAAAATAAAAGCTAATATTCATTTTTATCAACCGATTGACTAAGCAAGCACTTCAATATATAGCAGCAGCAAGAAAGTAGACTTGGCAATGTAAACATAATAAATAAATAATAATGATAATAAATAATAAATAATAAAACAAGCAAAATAAAATAAAGAGAGAAAGCACATAGAAGGGTCTATCTTAAATTAAATTTCTGAAATGTCTATGAGATCCTTCCAGCTACACGACAATTACGCGTATCATACTTAACTTTGAATAAACTATATACATATAATAATAAAATTGAGTCAAAAAATAAAAATAAAAATAAATAATGATAAGGTTGCTTAGTCTTGACTATATAGTATACGAGACAACACACGCCTTTTCAACGCTTTCACTTTTTTCTTCTTAACTTCTTCTCCCTATACTATATATATACTTTCCTTTGTCCACACTTTCTCATTCTAAAATACCCTTTTCTTCTTTTGCTTTCCATTTATCTTATATACATCAAAGATCTTCTCTTTTTCTTCTCTCCTTTTCTGGGTTTATTGTCATTTAATTAGTTATTTCAAATTCATTAAGTGAAAAGGTTAATTAAGTGTTCATTTTTTTTTAGAGAGAAAAATGATTTGTTTGGTTTCTCGTACTGGAAGACAAATGCAGAGATACAATAGTGCTGGTGGTCGCCAAGTTGTAGGGTGAGTTTATTCCTTTCAATTTTTCAATTTTTATATATAAGTTTATGTTTGAATTTATAATGAATTTAACAGAATTACAATGTGACATCGTAATTATATTATAGAGTTTTAACAAAATCAAAGTTTGACCCTAATTTTGTCAAAATATAGTAGTATAATTTTATTGGTTTTTAGTAGCTACACTTATTGGTAATTCAGTTTTTGGTGCTATAGACACAATCAATTGCAAATAATTGAAATTTTAATATATAATATTAAAATAATTTTACTTTGTTAGATCCACATTGTTCATGCAAGAAATATTATTTGTATATGTTTTAATAACGGTGTTTAAAATTTCAACAAAATTACGGTGTAAATTGTTACTTCACTAAAATAACAGTTATTAAGTTTCTTAATTATAAAATCTTAGCCCACACATTTTCATATCCTACATTATTGGTTTCATTAATTTCATGTTGGTTTCATTGACTCACATTTATTGCAATGCCTAATTTGTAGGTGCATCCCTTATAGATATAAACAAGATATTGATGGCAATATGAGCAATGAGTTGGAGGTACTTGTGGTTAGTTCACAAAAGGGTCAAGCATTAATGTTTCCTAAGGTAATGACTAATCTTGCACATCAATATATTAATTAATTAATTGGCTCAATTACATGCACATATACTAACATTAACATCCTTTAATTGTTTTGATTATTTAGGGTGGATGGGAAGTTGATGAATCTTTAGAAGAAGCAGCTCTTAGGGAATCCCTTGAAGAAGCAGGAGTTATAGGACTTGTTGAGGTATTAATTAGATTTTTTTTTATATAGACTATACTTTTACATTATCATTCAATAATAATTCGTCACTTTTTTATATTGTATCGTTAAAATTAACATATCTTTACAAAATTAGGATCATTTTATGGAATACACATTATTTTTATTGAATGTTAATGTAAAACATGTTTCATATTAAAAGTGTCATGGGACATTTTTTTTATATAAAATATAGTAATACAATTTTAGGCAATTTAAACTTCACTTTATATATTGAAGTAAAAATAATAATTTCACTTTATTTCCATTATTGTTATTTTTTCTATCACACTATCAAAATTTGAAAAACAAGACTGAATTCGTTTGGTTTGTTTCACATGGCAGCCTGAATTGGGTCAATGGAGCTTCATTAGCAAGAGACATGGTACATACTATGAAGGTCACATGTTTCCTTTACTTGTCAAGGAACAACTTGAACTTTGGCCAGAGAAAAATCTACGTAGAAGAATATGGGTATGTTTAATCAAGAGCTATTATTATGAAATAATTAAATTTGTTTCTAAATAAATCATGTACTTAATTAGTAAAAAAAATCATACTTCTTCAATTTCAAGATAAACTTACTTGTGATCACGATTTTAAAAATAGTTTCTGACCATGATTAAAAATACGTGTTTATATCAATTGTGTTCAATCGAATTAATTCATCACAATATCGATGATCATATTTATATTAAGTACAATAATATCATATTTAACCATAATTCTCTCTAATATCAATGTTTGTAATGTAATTTCAACTGCCACCTTAATTTAATATGACAAATATTTTTAAAAAGAACTTAGGTCTATAATTTTGAATTATGGTTTAAGTACGATTACAGTGGCATATTGTAATTTTAAAAATTATGGCAAAATTAACATATTGCAAATATTACATATATATGTAAACCACAATATTTAAATAAATAAAAAAACAGTGATTATGAATGAAGATAATGTTTAAATTACTAAAGTCACTCAAAATTAACATGTTTTGTTTAGAAATTTAAACTTGAGTTACAAATATTAATTGTTGTGTTTGTAATCACTTTGTGCAGATGAATGTTGTTGAAGCTCGAGAAGTTTGTCAACATTGGTGGATGAAAGAAGCATTAGATATCCTTGTTGATCGGTTAACTCCAAAGCTGAACTAGCAAATTTAGGGATTTAAAACAAAATTCAAACAAATATTAAATGTACTCCGACGATTGATTATTTTATACTAAATTAATTAGTTGTAAAATTAGTGAGCTCAAATTTATTAGAAAACGTTTCGCATTTCTATAGTATAAATATGGAAATTGTTAATGTGGTTGAAGCATGAGAAAATGGTGAATATGCATGGATGAAGAAAGCATTTAGATATCATAAATACTAGTAATATAAGCGGTTGATTTTTATAATAAAAATAGTAGAATATTGTGCAATTTAAATTTTAATTCAATTCACAAATATCAAAGTAATAGTTAAGTTATATATATCATATTTTTGAGTTCAAATAAGAGATCTTACTTTCTAAATATGAATTTTTGGTCGAATCTACTAATTTTCTACATACCAACAAAAATTGTAAAGCAATCTAAAAAATTGAGATAAATTGTGTTTCCTTAAATTTTTACTTTCATATTTTTCCATAGATTTTTAAATTTTAATTCTAAAATTTTCTCTCATTTATATCCTTGTAAATTATCTCTCTCTAGAGGATAGAGATTTAACTAAATCTTAATATCACATGATAATTATTTGGATAGTCAACTTATTTAACAACATATAATATAATCTCTTACAGCATAAACATAAACAGTTGTGTATAGCCTACTTTTGTAACACAATAAAATAAATCAAACTGTTTTTATGTTACACAAATATTTGGACATAAAATTTGGACCGACTCGGACCATATTTTCAAATATAATTTTTTTATTTTATATTAATTGTTTTTCTCTCTTTAAGTTGTTTTTCTCCCTCCTCGGTTAGTGTACACACTTCATGAATTATACGGTAACAAATTCTTGTGTCCAAATAACACTCTTGTTTTATATGAACTATAATTTATATAAGCTCTCTTAAATACATAATAAAAATTAGCAAAAAATAAATAAAATTTATAGCCATGTTAAAAGTTGTTTTTTATAATTTCTTTCAAACAAATTTATATATATTTATGTTAGCTGATAAATTCAAATAAATCAATTTAAAAATATCTCATTTCTATTCTTTGTTAAGTTGAATTAACAATGAGATATGTATACTAAGTTTCTTGAATTTATCGGATAAAAAAATATCATTGTATTTAATTATTGCAACTTGCAAAACAAAATATGTTTCTGGCGTTTATATTTTCATACCATTACTTTGATGTTTAAGGTTAGTTCATCGGAAGAAATATTTGAAAAACTTTTAAAAGAAATATGGCATTTAATGCCAAATTTAAGAAAGTTGATTATATGTAGAAAATATATGAGCATTACTTTATCATAAAAGTAATGATAATTGATTATATGCAGAAAATATAGCATTACTTTAAGAAAATTGATTATATGTAGAAAATTAATTACAATCATAAAAAATACTCAAAATATTAATGATAATTGTTTTACAAATTTACGTCTCCTAAAATCGTGTTAACATGATGTATATACTACTTTATGTGTCAATATATAACTCCTTTGTCAATTCAAAGAAGAAAAAAAAAGGCAGGCTTTGAATCACAAAGATGTTTATATTACCTTTGTGTATATTTTAAAAAAAATAGTTTATAATTTATAATATTTTCTAAAATCACCCTTCGAGAGATAAAACGTTAAGAGTTTCATATAAGATAAAATAAGATCTCACAAAGTATTTATAAGTGGTGGGTGATTCTCATCGTACAAGTCGATTTTGTACTGTTGTGTAGAGTCATAAACTATCAAGTCACCGCTATTGGACCACTTGGGTCAAGTCTCCTCTTGTACCTGATGAAGTGTGTTAAGAGTCTTCTATTATATGAGATAAGATTTTAGAAAGTATTTATAAGTGATGAATAGTCTTTATCTTATAAGAGGTATTCTTGTGAAAACACTATCCTCTAATATGAAGAGGTTCTTATAAAAAAGACAAATTTTTTAAACAAGAAGACGTTACATGTTGTAATAGAGATAGTAATTACTTTAAATGACATGTGGAAAAAGAATGACATAATTTTATTTAAAAGATTTAAATGTATTTTTCATTATTTTATTTTACTTAAAATTAACTTTTAGTCTCCTTAATTTTAAAATAGAGTATTTTATTCTGTTTTCAATAAATTCATGTCAATTAATATTAACTTTGTTGTTATCTTTTATTGTACAAATCTTCACGATCAACTTTGGTAGTAATAATGTAAACAAATATTTATGAACAGATTGAGAAAAACGTTGAGTATGATTATATTTTATCTAATTCAATTGTGTACCATCACATTGAATCATGAAAAATAGAAAAAGACTAATCAAATCTCACGAGTTGTTAAATAAAAGAACATAAAATTCAATTTAAGAAATAGAGGATTAAAAATTAATTTTGAATAAAATAGATAGACTAAAAAATACATTTAAGCTTAAAATTATTTAACATTGAAAACAAATAAACAAATTACAGTGTTCACAATTTACCATTTATTTATTTATTGTATATAAGTTCAATAGTTAATGTATTGTCTTTATATACCAATTTTCATTTAACTGATAGGCTTCTATATAAGTAGAAGCCTTAACCACCCTCCATATTGTTAACTTCTTGTGGTTGTCTGCTCATGTTTTTTTACTAAAGTTTCCTAATCATCTAGAAGTAGATTAAAAAGCATTACCCACTCTCATTTCCAAACACTTGTGGTTGATTTGCCTCGCGCCTTTGATATTTCCACAGGAGGATATTAGGGCTTGTTTGGATTATTTAATAGCATAAGCATTAGTAAATAGTTTTTTTTTTTAATTTTTTTTTAATTTTTTTATTTTTTATAATACAGTTGTGAAACTATTCTTATATAAGTTATTCAGAATTGTTTATGAAAATTAGTTGAAAACAACTTATGAAAATGTCATAAGCTTTTTCAATAAGTTATCTCAAACAATTTTACGAGTGTTTATTTTAATACATAAATTTAAATAAGTCAATTCAAAGATGTTTTGGTTAATAATAACTCTCCTTGACGTTTATAATTAAAAAAGTTTAGTATAAATCCTTTTTATAAACAATAATGATGCATTCACATTCACTTTTTACTATCCACACGACATCTAATTCAGTTAATCATTGCAAAACATAGTTAATTCAGTTAAAAAAAATAATTAATTTAAATTACGCAAAAAATGTGGTTAATTCTACAATATGATTAATCATAATTTTCAACGTAATTTAAATTAATTATCTACTCAACAAAATTAATTACATTTTTGTATGTGATGATATTATAGATATATAAAAAAGTGGATGTATATAAAATATTTTTGTTTTATAAAAAATAATTTGTAATATTTTGACTATGTAGTATCAAAAAAGAAAAAAAAAGTTATCAAGTTTATTAGAGGAGTCAACCAAGAGTTTTTTTTATCATACAAATTATGCAAGTAACATGATGATTTTATATGTCTAATAAGTATGCTTTTTGTGTGTGAAAGATGCCTAATAAGTGTGCTTTGTGCAACAAAATGTTTATCATAGTTCACTGTTCAATAATATCAAATTGCATCTAAACATTGTCTAATGAATACAAGATTGGAGTTTTCACTTTATATTGGGTGACGAGGGAAGCTCCGAAGATCATCTACATTGCACTAAGAGCAAGAGTTTATAGGTTATCTCATTTATATGTTATTCAATCTTTACTTCTCTAGGCAATATTAGATTTTAGATTTTCAATATAAAAAATTAGTACTTTTAGTAACTTTTGACTCTGATACTAACTATACAAGTGAGTTGGACACTACAACTTAAAACTATAAGGTGATAGATCTATAGATCCTCTCACTTATATCTTCTTCAACCTCTTTAAACAAAACATAATCTTCATCTGCAATTAGATAATACCAAAATGAAGAAAATTGTTGTAGAAGATTAAAGGATTTTTATCAGCATATAATGAAGTCATACTAGCCAGCATGTCACCAAAGCCATTACTTTGTTAAATTCATGTGGGGCTAACTAAGCTGCATATAAATTTAAGTCATTGCTATCCAACATAAATGTGGTCGAATTATGAAAGTAATGTAAGCTTAAAATAGACATATAACAGCATAAAGATAACAGATATATAATAAAAGGAACTATGAATCATGAAGGTCAAATTTTGGAAATGTGATGGGAGTAGTACATCATAACAGTGACTGAGTCACACTTTTTTAGAAGTTGTATTCAATGTGGTGCGCCTGCGAGGATAACTTAGAGAGATTTAACTTGTCACACCTAATAAAAACTGGTGTTTTAAAGTTTTTGTAAATGGGTTTTGTGCATATTAATTTAGGCTTGGTTTACCAATTCCTTACGAATAAAGATGCACCAATTAAGTGATGGAGAACTTAGATTATTTACAAGTCATTGGGCTTGGTCAATCCATCATTCGACTATAGCCATCTTCATACTGTTTAATTTTTCATTTATATATCACAGGTATGCCAAGTTTATTGATTTTCTTGCTTTTAGTAGTTCTACATTTGATTCAACAGCATTAACTACAAACACTATGCTTCAATTGTCATGAAATCGAATTACAAACACTACTAATTTACCTCAAGTACTCAAAATTCATTGCAATCAACACTAGTGTCACAATCAATTGTCACATGTGATCCAAATTGGTTCTTGAAAAGCACCTTTCAACTTATCCCAATCATCATGATCTCCATCCTCATCACTACACAACAACAAATCCCCATTATGCCACGTCGGCGTTCCATTCTCATATGCATTACACGTCAGCCTCCTCAACCCACTCCCATCCAATCTCACCACAAACAAATCTCCATAAGGCTGAAACTGATTCGGCCACGACACCGGTTCCGCCGTCACACCACCCAAATTCGCCGTAAACAACAACCATTCTCCGTCACCACTAAAACAGACATGATTCAACCTCTCCCTCTCACTATCCACACCTTTCCCTACTTCAACCCTCCTCAAATCACTCCCATCGGGTTTCACCACATAAATCCCAAATACCTCGCTATTCCTAGCGTCATGTCTATTCGACGAAAACGCTATCAAATCACCTTTCGGTGACCAACACGGCATTGTATCAATCCATTCTCCTTCAGTTAACCTCCTTAACTCGCCGTTAAACTCTCCGTTAACCGCATCAACTATATACAAATTTTTATACCCTGACCTACCAGACCTAAACACGATAAATTTTCCATCTGGAGAACAAGACGGAAATGCGTTGTTTCCGGTCTCGTCTTTTGTGAGAATCTTTAATGTAAACGGAATTTCTTCACGATCGTTGGTGAGATGAACCGGATCAAATTCAATCCTTGCGATTTGAACATTTTTAGAAACCGATTCGAAAATTGGACCTATAGATGTGTATATAACGTTCTTCTCTGTTGGACTCCACGCGTTATGAAAACATGTTCTTCCTTTTAATAAACTCCAACGTTTAGAACCGTTGGATTTTATGATCTTAACGCCACCGTTGTTGTTGGCTTCGAAGTCGTGATTAAACGCTATGAAATCACCGTCTGGAGAGAAGCTCGGAAACGAACCGTTTAATCGTAGTAGGCGTGTGTTTTGAACCGGAGACATGACAGGATCGAGGTGCGGGTATGTTGACTCGCCCTGAGTTAACTCGCCTCTGAATCGGTGGTACCCTAGGTGACGAGAATCAAGTGAAACGAATGGATTATAGTGATGAAAATTAGGGTTTATTGATTCTGTTATTTTTTGAAATGTTTGTTTCTCAAGATCGAAAATCTCGATGTGGCGGAAATTGCTCTCTCTCCGGCGAGTTGCGACGGCGATGCGTTTTCCGTCGTGTAATGCTGCTGGTGTGAAACAGTGTAAACCCGGCGGCGTGACGCGAATCGGCGTGATTTGAGATCCGGTTAGATTCGAATCCTGTAAATCGATCCGAAAGATGCTCCACCATCCATCATCGGCGATTCTGTGGAAAAACAACGTTGAATCTCCTGACCACGTCGGCCAACCACCACGATCGCTAACCACAACGCGATTCTCCGGTACAGACTCCTCGAAAACGACGATCTCTGTTTGAAGCTCTCGAAAATCGCCATCCCACTGACTAGAACCGTAGGAAGCAACGGCGATTAAATTTCCAGTGAGAGAAACGGCGGGACTATAATCAACAACAGCGTGAGGCGTAAGCCTCGTGACAGTTCCAGTTCCGTCGATGTTAGCTGAATAAACTGCAGATGCGCTTTTGAAAAGCGCGTTTGGTTGAACGTGCGTTGAAGCGAAGTAGAGTTTACCGTTTTTTATGTTTGGACGATCTTGAAAGAGTGTGTCGGGATCAGAAGGTAAAATTAAAGGCTCGGGTTTATTTTCGGGTCGGGTTATATAAAACCGGGACGACCCGGTTCTTTCGGAGACGAATATAATAGTTGGTTGGTTTTCATTTAGAATGAATTGGGCGTTGAAGTTTATTGAGATACCATCAGTGAGGATTTGATCGTTTAAGTGGTGGTGGTTGTTGAGGTGAGTGTAGAAAACATCGAAACCGTATTGGGTTCTACCAACTGTGTTGAAAACGATGGTTCCTGGTGGTGGTGGTGGAATCATTGTAGTTGAGTGGGAGTGAGAGTGGAAGATAGCGTTTGGTGTAATGGATAAGGATTTGAATGTGGTGAAGGTTGAGTGTGTAAAAGATGATATAATTGTTGGTGTTCTGCGTATGGCATGACGAAGAATTGTCCACATTTTATCTTCTTGTGATTGTCGACGTTTTGTTTGACATGCAGTGTGCCACAAGTCAAGAAAAAGGCAAGTGTTTTTGTATGCATGTGCAAAATTGAATATTGTTTTGCTTCTTTGAATGTGTTTGGTTGTTGTGAGGAGAAATAGAGAAGAAAGAATCTGACAAGAAATAATATGTAAAAAATTAAGTTAATTTAATATATCATTTGAAATAAAAGAAACTGTAAAGAAAGATAAGGAATAAAAGAGAGAAAAATATTGATTAATTTTGAAAAATTATCATTAAATTTAATCTAATTTAATTTTTATATAAATTACATATAATTAATTTACTATATAAGTTTTTTTTCCTCAAATTTTAATTTGTAACATTAAATTTCCTTAAAAGATATAACATTAAATTAATTATTAATTGATTTATATTATTTTTTATATATAAAAATTTATTTATATTATTTAAGTTGATTATAAATATTTTTAAAAAAATTATCAGTATGTAAACAATTTTGTTATATTTTATTTCAAAATAATCATACATCTCCTTTCCCGTAAGTTTCAACAAAACCATTATTTTAAAGTTATAATATTTTATGGGTGTGGTGTATATAAAAAAGAATATAAGTGTTATACTAAAAAGGGATAAAAGTGAAAGGTGAAGATAATGCATGCACTTCTCTTACTTTCTCAGCAGCTAAGAACAGAAAGAAAAAAAAAAGTAGGTAGAGTTCATTATTTTTTATCATTTTCCTTTCTATCCATTTTCAAGCAGAAAAATTTGTCTCTTTCTCCTCATTCTTGTTTTTCTCAAAATTAGGTATTAATTATTGAAGAGTATAATATAAAAAATAGATTTCAATTGTGGTGATCCATGCTAGAAGGTATGCTCTATCAAACATAGAAAAACTCCATCTTGTTTACCGACATTTTATTCTGATCTCAATTATTTGTGATTTTGTTGCTTTTTGTTGGTTTTAGTTTTTGCCCCAACCATGCATTTAGTGATCTTTTGCAAAATAGAATCGTGTCATTTCAATTCAATCAACATCTTCTACGTAGTCTCAATTATGACATCCATGTTCTCTCTTGAATTAATATCCATAATTTCTCCCAACACATCAATCCTATAGATCACCTTTGTCATTTTTTCAATTCAAACAAACTCTCATGTAATTAGGCAGATTGAACCAATGAGATAACACTCACAACAAAAGTTTATTGAATTCAAAAGAGTACACAACACACAAATCTAGTAGATACATACACATTCATGCAACTAGTTATTGCTCCCATACATTCAATCAAAATATTAAGTCTAACAATTACTTTTCTTAAAAAACACATGTCATGTTTTAGGTTTATTTTGTTCATGGTCAAACACTTGATTTTGGGCTTTACCAAATATGTTTCACATATACATGCATAATATATTATTCTTCTTAATTATCATCAACCTCACTATTACTCACATGTGATCCAAAGTGGTTCTTCAAATCCACCTTTAAGAACATCCTCGTCTCCTTTTCCAGAACGTAACAACGGAACCCCTTCTCTAGCATGCCACATTGGTGTACCATTTTCATATGCACTACACGTCAACCTCCTCAACCCACTACCATCCAATCTCACCACAAACAAATCCCCATACGGCTGAAATTGATTTGGCATAGACACTGGCTCTGCCATCACACCACCCAAATTTGCTGTAAACAACAACCATTCTCCGTCACCACTAAAACACACATGATTCAACCTCTCTTTCTCACCATCCACACCCTTCCCCACCTCAACCCTCCTTAAATCACTCCCATCAGGCCTCACCACATAAATCCCAAACACTTCACTGTTTCCAGCATCATGTCTATTCGATGAAAACGCTATCAAATCACCCTTTGGAGACCAACATGGCATCGTATCAATCCATTCCCCTTCCGTTAACCTCCTCAAACCACCCTTAAACTCTCCATCCAATGCATCCATTATATACAAATTTTTATAACCCGACCTACCAGACCGAAACACTACAAATTTTCCATCCGGTGAGCACGACGGGAATGCATTATTTCCAGTTTCTTCTCTGGTGAGAATATTTAACGTAAACGGAATCTCCTCACAATCCTCTCTCAAATGAACTGGGTCAAATTCAATTCGTGCAATTTGAACCGTTTTGAAAACTGACTCAAAAGTTGGACCAATACATGTATATATCACGTTCTCCTCGGTGGGGCTCCATGAATTGAAGAAGAATGTTTGTCCTTTTAATAAAGTCCAACATTTTGAGTTGTTGGATCTAACGATCTTAATGCCATCTAACTCATGATCGAAGGGGATGTGATTAAACACAATGAAATCCCCTTTGGGGGAGAAACTTGGAAATGCACCGTTTATTCTTAACAATTGTAAATTACTAATCGGAGACAACAAAGATTCTAAATGTGGAATTGTGGACTCGCCTTGTGTTGACTCGCTTCTAAGTCTGTGGTACCCGAGGTAGTTACAATCGGAGGAAACGAACGGGTTGTAATGGTGAAAACTAGGGTTTATCGATTCAGTGACTCGTTGAAAAGTTTGAGACTCCAAATCGAAGATCTCAATGTGTCGAAACTTATTCCCTCTCCGGCGAGTTGCCACGGCGATACGCTTCCCGTCGTGAAATGCAACTGGAGTGAAACAGTGAAGCCCTGACGGCGTTACCCTAGTTGGTGATGTCGAAACTTGAGCAAGATTCGAATCGTCTAAATCGACGCGAAAAATGCTCCACCAACCATCCTCCGCGATGCTATGGAAGAAAATGGTGGAGTCTTTCGACCACGTTGGCCATCCACCACGATCGCTAACCACCACACGATTCTCTGGTTTAGAATCAGGGAAAACGACGATCTCCGTATCGAGTTCGCGAAAGTTAGCGGTGTTCCACGGCCGAGAACCGTATGAAGCAACCGCGATGAATTTTCCGGTTAAAGACACGGCTGGACTGTAATCCACAATGCCATGAGGGGTTATTCTAGTTATGTTTCCGTCGCCGTTAACGGAAGTTGAATAAACCGCACACCAGCTCTTGAAAAGCGCGTTTGGATTATCGTGTGCAGAAACGAAATAGAGCTTTTCGTTTTTTATGATTGGGCGATCGTGGAAAAGGCTCTCAGAAACAAAGCCAAGTGGTTGAACCGGGTTTTCTTTTTCGGGTTGGGTCATGTAAATACGGGGTGACCCGGTTCGTTCGGAAATGAATACTATGCTTTGGTTTTGTTTAGATTCGGTGAACTGGGCGTTAAAGTTGACGGAGGTGCCGTCAGTGAGGCAGTGTTCATGGGAGATTTGAAACGGTGTGTCGTTTTGGAGGTTAACGGAGAAAACGTCGAAACCGTATTGTGCTCTACCAACGGTGTTGAACACGATGGTTCCCGTTAATTCGTTTGCCATTCCGTTAAAAGAAAGTACGAAAGTGAGTGTGTTTCAGCTGAGAATGTGTTAGTGTGTGAAATCAAGTGCAGTGGCTGCACGGTATTTATATTGTTCTATAGTGTATCATGACGTTGATATAGTCAACATTATACTACTATTTTTTTTTTATAGATTCCCTTCACATAATCGGAGTCTTTGATTTGAATTTGAAGACGATCTTTGTCGGGATGAATGTGTATGCATTGCATCTGCACTCTTTGAAAAAATTGACGTGGCTTGTGTTAGTTTATTGTAGCAATGACCCGAAAAAAGTCAAAGAAATAGAAAATAAATTAGGAAAACATATGTTTTTATTGATTTTTTGATAAACTTGTGTTCATTGATTGAATATAGAGCAATTTTGAGAATGGATTTAGTTAAAGATATCATTATTTTCTAAAATATTATTATTATTATTATTATTTGTCTCTAAATCACTAAATATAAAATTTAATTGACAAAATCATATAAATTAAAGAGTGAACGTCAAAGTATTAAATTTGCTAACAATTAATATTACTGTAAAATAGAGAGATATGAAATTGACTCTATGGTTTAAATATAAAGTTGATTTAATGGATTCAATCATCACTCTCTCCATATTACTAACAATGTTTAAATCCAATTTAAGTCATCTTATTTTATTTAAAATTAACTTTTAATTTATATATTTCTAAAATTGGATTTTTGATCATCATATTTTACAACTTGTTAGATTTGGTTGGTCCCTTCTATTTTCTATGATGTGGTATGCTTATCCACGAGATACTAGTGATGTAGCACAACAAAATTGAATAAAATGAAATCATGTTTAATCTTCTTTTCTTTTTTTTTTTTTATAAATTTTTATTTACGTTTAATAAAATGGATATTAATTATTGACGTGAATTCAATTCAATTGTATGAAATTGCACAAATTATAAAATAAGAGGATCAAAAGCTCAATTTTAAAAATAAGATAACTAAGAAATTATTTTGAACAAAATACAAAAACTAAAAATGCTTTTAAGTCTAATAACAAATTGAATTCCCTAACCCAATATAGAGTGAAACAACTAAGAGAGAAATAAAAGAGATTAGTATCATTTCTCTTGCTTGATGTGCAAAGAAATAGGGAAAATAAATCAATATGGTGGACCCTAGCATTTTTTTCTTTTCTTTCCTCGTGTGTAAAGAATCTTTAGAAATATGTTCAATACTTTTTTCACTTTAAACCAAATACCCGTGTCTCTTTACTCTCCTTTCTACTAGCAATTTTTTTGTTTATTATCTGTTCTACGTGATTTTACGTTTTTTATTGCTTTTACATAGAATGAATGTTTCTTTTTATTATTTTTTCACGCATTAATTGTATGTAGATCTAGATATTTAATATCAACTATGTTTGTGATGTTGTGATAACTTAATTAGTAATCCTAAATTAA
>JBBPBR010000005.1:47982589-47997345 GCA_037974775.1 Cicer pinnatifidum | reverse complement strand
AAAAATATAAATATAAATTAGTTTTATATTTAAGCATAAAATATAAAATTAAAATATAATAAAATATAAATATAAACTAGTTTTAGAAATATGGGATTAAATATTTATTTTTAATAAAATAGAGAGACAAAAATAGATTTAAGTCATAAAAAATATATTGCCAAATGATGTTGTGCAATGATAGGAGGAATTTAATTAAAAAATATTAATTTTCTTTTGTCACTCAAGAACTTCTGTATAAAGGAAGAAAAAATTGCAAAATTGAAATCTTGGTTTTGAGTATCAAATGCTTTTGTTGCACAAGGTGATATAATAATATATATATTTTTTTTTATATTTTTTTTAGTTAAATTCCATACTACATGTTTTTAAAACTGCATCTACATTAGTTTTGACTCGAACAAAATGAGTTTACATCACCATTAACGCAATCAAATTTCAGGTGTCTCACTTTTGCAAAAAGAGATAAAGTCAATCAAGATTATTATTTTTTAAGTATAAGGTCAAAATTGCATAATTATGAATCTTGGAAGGCCAAAAATACATTTTAATCTCTTTTATTCAATTAGAATTTTACATATACACATACAAATTTTTAGAAATGTGTCAACATCAGCATTCACCCAATCAAAATTAAGAAATCAAATATTTGCAAAAAATTATAAAGTTAAAGGGTCAAATTGCTTTTTTTAAAATAGGATCAAAAGTGTATTTTAACCTTAAATTTTTTAACATAAATGTAGTTTATTCACATGGATAGTTTTTCCATTTACATATAATATATATTATATGTTATATAGCTTATCTAACAAATAAAATAGAATCATTAAAGTTATTTATTATTTTAAAAATATTTGAATTATTTATTAGTACCAATTGATTGTTTTAATTTTTAATTTTTTTTTAATTTATAATATTTAAAAATTAAAGTGCTATGGGAGTCCCTAATATATGAACCCAAAAATTAAGGGTCTAGTGGTGGACCTCATCAGATGACCGGCTATAGCCTGTACGGCTGTACATGCAAGTGTTCGCATTTTCTCAAGTTACTATTGAATCTGTTAGTTTTATGGCTTATGATTTTCATTTTGGCCATGTCTATTAATTCCCTATGTGTTATGGTTGATGATGTCCATTTGGGTTTAATCCTCAATTCTCAATTGTAGATGAAATTTCCAATTTAACTTATTAAAATTTTAAATGGATCGGATTTATTTTTGGCCATGTCTATTAATTCCCTATGTGTTATGGTTGATGATGTCCATCTGGGTTTAATCCTCAATTCTCAATTGTAGATGAAATTTCCAATTAAACTTATTAAAAATTTAAATGGATCGATTCTTAAACCTTAACTCAACTGACACATGTCATATTGTTAGGTTGTACATCTTATTTCAGATTTAAATTCAAATTTATAGTTGTGTGAGTTAATTATAATAAATTTATTATCTTAAGATAAAAAATAAATGTGGTGGTGCTATAGTGTAGAAAGTATTGTTATACATACGTGACAAGAGAGGCTTAGATGAAAAAGCATAGGTAAGTAGTCGAGAGAGGGCCAAGGTGTGGACTGAGAAATATCTCAAATACTACCATAATATGAATAAATTTGATTTATTATCTCTGTTGAAAAGAGGAATTAGCATGGACCCCTAATAAAATGGATTGGTATGATGTTATGAACCGTTCATCAAAGGAAGACCATTCCCTTTCATTATATAGCGCAAAAGAAATCCATGAATATTGTTTGAGTTTTCTAGTTCAAATTTGGTGTTGGGTTTCCTTTTCCATTTCACTAAGACTGAATTTTTTACGACACCTTTTTTTAAAGATTAAATCTTGCTACAACCATTTGTTAAACATCCATTCCAAGTAAGCTAAAAGGTTCATATCTTTTACTTCCTACTAATTAGCAAAAAATGAATTTTCGACAACTTCTTTGATTAGGATTTTAATTGTGAGACTAGAAGACAAGGAGGAAGACAACAATTTCAAGGATTGTCTAAATGTGTGTCTAAAATAAACTCTTTTTTTTTTTTACGAAAAAAATACATATTACAGGCTGCAGTAAGTCATATTTTGAGGCCCACCACATTAGGAGCTCCCAAATATTAAGCTAATTTGAGATAAAAAAATTATGCATATGACTTACAAGCATAGTTTTGTCATTCAAATATAATATGATTATATATATTATTACTATAAATTTTTTTTACACTGTTACTAAATTACAACGATCAAATTATATATATAAATAATATGTAGAACGCTTTGGTTGTCGCAATAAAGAGCCGACATCTTGGCAAGGTGCTGAGAAATATCACGTAGAAGGAAAGAAATTCATTGAAGTTCATGGGTTGCAGAAGCAAGAGCACGATACCCAACTCCCTAAGGAACATAATACAGTTTGCAGTTTCTTAGACTTCCAAGTAACAAGAGAGCTTCCTATGAAAAAGTAATAACCATGTGTAGAACTATGAGAATCAACACATGCACCCCAATCAGCACCGTTAAAGCCAAGAATATGCAGATCAGAGTTGTAAGGAAAAAATAAACCATAACTTGGGCTACGCTTAAGGTGTAGCAGCAAACGGAGACCAACACGTTGATGAGCTTCATGGGTGAAGCCATAAACTGATTAAGTTGCTGAGTTGCGCATGCAATATTTGGACGTGTGGTGGGAAGATAAAAAAGACGACCAACCAAATGTATGTAAGCTGCAAGGTTAGAGAAAATAGTGCTGGAATCCCGATGCAATCGGACATGGGATCCACAAGCGTGTTGACTGGTTTACAACCAGTAAGTCCATAATCAGCAAGAAGGTCCAAGTAATACTTGTGTGGGAAGACCGAAATTCCCTTAGAGGAGTGTGCAACTTCCAATTCAAGAAAAAAGTCAGCTCACCAAGGTTTTTAATTCGAAAAGCATCACACAAAACTGTCTTAAACACATCAAATTCAGACAAGGAAGTTCTGGCCAAAATAACATCATCAACATGCACAAGGAGTGCAATGAATGAAGTCTTGGTTGAGCAAACAAAGAGTGTGTGATCAGATTATGCTTGTGTGTAACCATGACCAAGAAGAAATGTAAAGAGTTTTTCAAACCATTCACGACTAGTCTATTTAAGGTCATAAAAATACTTGAGAAGCTTATATATTTGCCTCAGCTTGGTAGGAATAACACTTTGTGGTGATTTCATATAAACCTCTTCATTGAGATCTCCATGAAAAAAAATGTTGTTGACATCAAGTTGCTGGAGGTGCCATCCATGAATAGAAGCCAATGCCAAAAGAACTTGTATGGTAGAAAGCTTAGCCATAGGAGAAAATGTCTCAAAGTAATTCAATCCTTTAGTTTGACTAAAGCCTTGAGCAACTAAGCGAGCTTTATAACGTTCAATGAGACCATCAACATGCCTTTTAATTTTGTAAACCCATTTGTACCAATGGGAATGGCACTAGAAGGTATGTCAACAAATTGTCAAATTTTGTTGGTATTGATAACTTCAATTTTAAGTCTCATGACTTCTTGCCATTGAGCATCTTAGCTAGCTATTGTATAGGAGGAAGACTCAATTTATAAAGTAAGAGATAAGGCATAGGCTTGATGTTTAGGGGATATATAAGAGTAAGACAAAACTTTGGATAAAGGATAAGTGGTAGTGGAGTAGGCTAAGTTACAAACATAATCATTGAAGTAAATTGATTTTTGTGTATACTTGTAAGTTTTTCTAATAGGAATGGGTGTAAACGTTGATTGGTTGGGTGTGAAGAATAATTGGATGGTGTATCAATAGGAGGTAAAGGTGATGAGGTAGGGTCTGTGTGAATAGAATGAAGGTCCTATGTATATGAGGGGTAAAGGTCAAGGATAAAGGTATGGTCAGTTGTAGATGCGGGCAGACAAAGGGCATAAAATGCAGGCTTTGTATCTTAAATTTATGCTGAAAAGGCAATTCAAAATCATAAAAGTGAACATTTCATGACACGAATATTTCCCTAGTGTGAGTGTCTAGTTAAAATGTAGCCTTTCATACTAGACTTGTAACGTAAGAAGATACATTTTCTTGCTCTAGAATCAAATTTATGATGATTAGTGGGCAAAGTAGATGCATATCACAAACAACTAAAGACATGTAAAAGGATAAGATCAAGTTGTGTTCCATAAAGTACTTTATATAAGGACTTGTTTCCCAACAATCTAGTGAGAATCCTATTCATTAGAAAATATGCATGATGCATTGAGTATGACCAATAAGTTTCGGGAAGCTTAGATTGAAACATAAAAGCTCTACTTATTTTAAAATATGTTGGCGTCTTCTCTCCATCCTACCATTTTTGTGTGTAGTTAGCACACAACTTCTCTGATGTATAATTCCTTTTCTAGAATAAAATTCATTAAGTAAGAATTTTGACCCATTATTACTTCTTATATTTTTAACATATTTACCAAATTATGCACTTTACTAGACACTTCAGACTTAGACTTTAGCATCACAACCCAAACATGTCTATTGTGATCATCTAAAATAGTAAGAAAATATCTAAAACTATGTATTGATATAGTGCATAAAGGTCTCCAAATATTAAGGTGTACCAAATCAAAAACATAAACAACATTATGATTACTGATAAGAAGTGACAATCTCTTTTGTCTAGTTATATGGCGAATGTCACAAGGTGTTTTTCTGCCACCATAAATGTACCTATATTGCTTATTCATTTCTAACGTTATATCATATGACAAGTGCATTATACAATAGTTTGATTTAAATATTAGTAAGCAAGACTGCTCAAGACACATATTAGAAACATATATCAAATTGATTGCAAAATCTAGTAAGAGTAGCACATTGTCTAACACTAGGTCTGCACTTAATTGTATTATCCTGATGTAATTAGCCTCAACTGAATTTCCATTAAGGAATTTCACATCAATAGGATTTACTTTATTGAAACTTATAAATTAAGCTAAAGTATGGAAAATATGGTGTGTGGCTTATGTGTCTAGAGTCCATGATGAATCAATCAATTTTGAATATGGTGAAATACTTGTTTCATATGCATTATGTCCATACATATGCGCTTTAATTGCATTTACTAACCATATGGAATCAGCAACCGTGTTCTTTTCTAGCAATGCCACTAGATTTTGATATTGATCCTTTGTGAGTGTCACTCCTTTTTCTTCAGCTTTTGAACTAGAACTAATAGCTCATTTTTCATCACATGACTTAACTTCTGTATAATTTGTTGGATAATTACTGCCACACCCAAAGTTAGAGGGATAACCATGCTTCTTGTAGAAGTTTCAACTGTATGACCTACTTTGCTACAGTAGATACAAATCTTGCCACTTCCTCTACCTCTTCCTTGAGTTCCACCACCTCTTCCTTGACCATAAGACCTTCCACCATCTACTGCATTTACTAACATTATTGGATCATCAACAGTAGCAACTGTAGGGGAGTATACTCTATAGTTCATCTTTCTTTCTTGTTGTAGTATAATAGAAAACACTTTATTCACTTGAGGCAATGGTTCTATTAAAAGAACTTGTGAAGAAGCCGTTTGATACTCACCATTCAAGCCTATTAGAAATTGTATGACTCTATCTTCCAATATGAACAATTTTTCATTTCTCATTGCCTAACAACTGCAAGCAACTGGACAAGAGCATTGCGACATAGGCCTGTGTTGCTTTAACTTCTCCCAAAGTTTCTACAATTCCATGAAATTCTCAGAGACTTTGTTATCATCTTGCTTTAGATTTGATATTTCTTGATGCAATTGAGCAACTCTGATTTTATCACTGCGCATAAATATGTCTTTTACGTCATTCCATAGGCCAATCACATTGTCTATAAACCCAACACTTTCCGCAAATGAAGGATGTGTGGAATTGGTAATCCATGAATGCACCAGATTGTGACACATTTTCCAACCAGCGTAATTCAAATCACCTACCTTTGGTGCAGGGATCAAGCCATCCACAAAATGAAATTTGTTCTTTGTCGTGAGCGTTCTTCGCATCTTCAACGCCCACACATGATTGTTGTCACCAGACAACAGTGGCGACACCGTTACACTCGACAAATTTTCATATGAGTGTACATAATACGAATCTAGATATTGATCTAAATTTCTGTTATGATTTATTCACATTTGCAGTTGTATTTATTACCATGATTACAAAAACTAAAGAAAAATGAGTAAAGCAACTTCTTGATTTGAAAAAAAAAACCTAGATCAGAGGTAAATTGAAGAGGACAAAAAAGAAACCTAGTTTAAGAATTCATCAGTTGAAAAAGAATGACGAATCGTACATGCATCGTAGAAGCATAACAATATTTTCCCGCTCTGATACTATTAAAGAATTGGTACAACATTTGATAGAAAACTCATAGAAGAAAAATGATCTCAATGATTGAATGAATGAGACTATAGATTACCACCATTATATAGGTGCATGAAATAAAAAATTATCCTAACTGAATGTGAAGCTACATCAGCAACCACCAAAACAGAAAATAAATTGATTCACTGCTACGTAATGGACTATATAACTATTATGTAACTGCTAGTCAATACTCTTATCACCATCAATGCTCAATAGATTAGTCATTTAATAAAATGGAATTACGAGTAGACATGACTTTTTTTTTTACCATTGTGAAGATAGAGTCTAGTTGAAAATGATAGAGCCATTAAAAGAACATAAAAATAGAGAATCATCAAAGTGTAATGTAAAGCTCACTTATGAATTTCATTGCAAAAGTCTCATGATATATTACCAAATGAGTGAAAAAGAAAGTTACATAGTTGGTTGTTGAAAATAACCATTTTTGGCTAACTCAATTAGAAGCTTGTTGAAAAATTTGATGTGTGGTTGTCATCCACTTATTAAAAAATACATTTGCAATCTTCTTTTCAAAGTCAACAAAGAAGTTATAGATCTTCTTAAGTATTGTGAGGATGCAAAAATGACTTGCTCTAAATTTTAGTGTACAGATACATTTGGTGAAGAAAGAAGGTTAAAGCATTTTTTTGGGCCTCTATTTCTTGTTTTTATTGGTACAAAAAAAATATAGTATGTTGTTGTGTTTGATATTACATACAAGATCAATTCTTATGAAACGCCGTTTGGAATTTTTGTGGATATGAATAATCATAGAAATAACTTATCTTTTTAAGTGTGTACTCTACGAAATTAAATAATATTTAAATTTAATTGGTTAATAAAGAGAGCCTATATTATTTTTTCTTTAAATCATTTGATTATTATTTAATTTTTCTAATGTTTCCAATTTTGTATTGACTTTTATATCTTTGATGAAGAAGCCACAAAAAATATATTAATTGATTAATACATTCATGAATGAAAGAAGCGATCTCAAAAGACATGTCGTCAACAAAACATAGTTTATACACATGGCACATCACTTTTAAGTTTAGTTATTTGTTTAATCTTATACTTATACAAATGTCTAAAATTAATGGTGCTATGATTTTTATTAGTTGTATAAATTAGAGCCAAGTGAATAATTTGTACATCAATGGCTTGAAGTTGTTGTTAAGTATCACTTGCAGTCAAACAAACACATGAAATATTGTATCAAATTAAGAATTACTGGACACTCTCTTATCTTCATGATTATTTCTTTGGTGGAATAATGACCGGTGGAAGCTTCGAATGTATTAATTCTTTAGGAAATTACATTCACCTCTCTTGAGTTCTCAACAAATGTAAATGACACCTCTTAACTTTTTAATCAATTAAGACTCAATTCCCTCTAGAGTTAACATTTCCTATGCTTTGTTAAATATAAAAGTCGTGAAAAAACAACTCCGTAATTATACTTCTTTTTGTTAATTACTTCGTATGAGAATATTATGAGTTTGTTCTTGTAAGTGAAAAAGATTTAATGTTAAATTAATGTCATCCTTACAAGAACAAGTTCATAATGTTCTCACACGATTTGCTTTTCAAAAGTGTCAAGAAGAACTTGGAAATATCATTCAATATTTAATTCATCATGAAAATAATAGTGTGTGTTGTGGTATTATAAAGATGTTAATAGAAGAAATCAAGGTGTCTTTTGAGATAATGAAATAGCTACATGTAAATGTAATTATAAGTACTTCGAGTTTTAAGGTTATCATGTGATCACATTCTCAATAGTTTTCTTCGTCAAGATTGACATTAAATCCCTTCAAACTACTTCAAGCATCACACGATGATCATGAAGTAGAGCCCCAACAAGTCAATGATATATTTGAAGAGCAAGTAATAGATTACAACAATGAAAATAATTCACAATGTATTATTCATTGTCTTTCAATTTCAAAAACAATAAGTTATCCCAAAGTAAACGTCTTAAAGACAGAAAAGAAACTATCACATAACATGAATATTCATAAATTGTACAAAGATGTGAGACATATGCAATATTGTCACATGCCTTCTAAAAAAATATTCAGATTTGTGTTCTCACAAAAAACAAGAAGAACAAACTCCACACACATTCATGGCATTGTAATTACAAATAATTATTAAGAGTGCACCACTCGTATGATTTCTTTATTTAGCATTAGCCATTGAAATCTCTTTTGTTAGTATTTTTAAGGTTAAATTATATATGTGGTCCCTTAACTTAATTTTAGGTAATGTTTTAGTCCTTTATTTTTTTTTTCTGAGTTGTTCCTTTATTTTAATTTTAAGTGACAATTTGATATTATATGTTTTAAAATTTCAACAATGTTATCATTTTTTATTCAAAAATTCAAAAAAATCATCAAAATTTTCAACCAAAACCCATAAAATTAATAATCATCTTCAATATAATGCAAATTTTATCAAATCCATAACTCAAATATTCAAATACACTCATATTTTCATCTCCAACAACATTAAATAAAGAATGAAAATATGAGTTTATTTCAAGATTTAAGTTATGAATTTGATTAAATTTGTATTTTATTGAAGATGATAATGAATTTTATGGGTTTTGTTTGAAAAATTCAATGATTTTTTTAAAATTTTTGTAAAAAAAAGGACAACATTATTGACATTTTAAAACATAAAATATCAAATTGTCACTTAAAATTAAAATAAAGGACCAACTCAGGAAAAAAAAAATATAAATGACTAAAACGTTACATGAAATTAAGTTAAGGGACCGCGGATGTAATTTAGCCTATTTTCAAAGTATTGTGGGTATTTTCAAAGTACAAATTAATAATCTTTGTTTACTATGACACTAAGTTGGTTCTATATTGTCTTTCATTTTCAAATTTTCTTTTCAAAACACATCTCATATTTAATATCACGATAAATCAAGTGATTAATAAATTTTAGTTAAATTTAAATTGTCGGAAGAAATCGAATTTAATTTCAAAAGGTTAAAATAAAGGGAGGAGGAAGAATGTGTGCAGGTGTTATTGTCCTCTCAATTTTCATAGGTTCATTTGAGTTAAACATAATCAATTATTATATGAATTTATGATTAACAAATTACTAAGCTATTTTTTATAAAAAAAAGTAACTAAATGTGTCTTTTGTTAGTCATGTTTGTTTTCAAATAAATCTTTTGTTTGTTAATTTAATTATCAAATGTGTCCTTTATTAGTCATTTGGTTCATAAGACGATATATTTATAATTTCGATACGTTCAAAACTATAGTGATTATAGGGGTAAACAAGACCCGATTCGTTCCGCGAATCTGACTTGATCTGTAAACAACGAATTGGGTCTGATCCGATAAAAAAAAAAGGACTAAAAAGAAAAACATAATACAGACAAGGTTAAAAAAGAACCGGATTCGAGTCATCCATCGGATTACCTGTCCAGTCTCAAAATATTAACTTTATATAGGGTTCCTTGCAACTACGTATTCACTTTTATTCTTGATTATTATTATTTTTTTCACAAAAAATTACAAGAATTTATAATTTGTGACTCGTCTTGACACCAATCCGGTTTGATCGGATTAAAGGACAAAAAGGACAAAAATATTAAGTCTGTATAACCCATCATTTGTATACCCCCAAGTGATTATACCTCCTACATTTAAAAATTCAAAATAACTCTTTTATTTTATATAAATTGAGGAGTTTTGGTTATAGATCTGGTGAATAATTTCCTGCTCCGCCGCTTGTTTAAACCAAGAAAAAGAAATAGCATCGTAAGGATCACAAGTCTACCTTTGTAAGAAATAAAGATAAAAATATAATTAATGATTTTTTTCTTCTAAAATTTGATAGTGAGTTCTAATGTTCATACAAAACTAAAGTGTATGCAAAGAGTATAAAATGTCATAAACATATCGAGAAAATCAATGCACTATGCAAGCACAATTAAATAAAATGAACGATCCATTGAATTGAATCATCACATCAACAAATTGAGATAATCAAAGTAAGCTTAAATACCACTTACATATGATAATGTCTTTCCAATTAACAACAAGTTATAATAAACTTTGTCATCTTCAACCAACAATTCCTTCAAATTAAAGGAAAAGGGAAAGAAGAAACTAAACGATTAAGAAATACATGCAACAATAAAACCCAAATATAACACCAAAAAGTCACAACCAATGATGCAATGTACTTCTTCACTAATTAATTAGGTCTAGATATTTTGTGATCAAATTGCAACCACAATAAACATGTGACCCAATCCAATCGCAACAACCACCAAACCGCCACCATAACTTAAAATAAAAAATTAAAATTTTCATGTTTCAATTTCACCTATAATTCTTTCCATGGATCCATAGGTGGATCCCATCATCATCCTCTTAAATTCCTCAAAGTCGATCATTCCATCGCCATCCTTATCAACCCCTCCTATCATCTTCTTGCACTCTGCTAGGGAGCATTTATCGCCAATGCTCACCATAACATTGTGCAATTCCTCGGCGGTTATGGAACCGTTGCCATCAATGTCAAATATGGAAAATGCATCTTTGAGATTCTCTATAATCTCATTGGGATTGACGTCTTTGGTATTCAATTCAATAAACTCTTCAAGGTTGATGTGACAATCGCCGTCAGCATCAACCTCACGAATCATATTATTAAGCTCTTCTTCCGTTACAGGTTGTCCTAGGCTTCTCATGATGGACCCTAATTCGGAAGAAGAGATCTTTCCATCTCCATTAACATCAAATTTACGGAACACGTGTTCCAAATCTTCTGTGAAATGGAGACGTGACCGAACAGAGACAGATGGATTGCGAGATATAAAGGTTGGATTGGTGGTTGCGGCGGTTGGAGAAGATGTTGTTGTTTTCTTTTGTTGTTTCTTCTTTCGGTTGAAAAGGGATCGGAAACCCATGATTTGAATTGATCCCAAAGAGAATGAGAGAAACTATGTTCTCTTTTGTTTATGATGGGGATGAGGAAAACAAGTGAATAATAATAATATGTATATTATTTGGATTTGAGAATCAATCGTAATTAGATGTTTATTATTGGCCAAAATAATGTGAAGATTTTTGCGGTGGATTGTGATGTATGTTTTTTCAATTTATGATTTTGTTTCTATTTTGAGAATATTTTGCGAGTTAAGCGGGGTTGTTATTATAGTTTGTTAATCCTCGAATTAATTACCTTTTACCACTCTTAATATTTAATTTCATGTTGTATTTCAAATGTATTCTTTTCGGTACATTGAATAGACCTCTTTTTTTTTTATATGATTTTAAAATAAATAGAAAATAAAGATGTTCTTTTTGATTAATTTTTGCATATCCAAATTATATATATTAATATTATAAAAATACAGTAAAATAATAAGTTTAACGGAAAACATAACATATATTTATATGATATATTAAAATTTAATATTACAAAATAAAAATAATTGATTATGTTTGAGATGTATGAAATAGCAATAAAAAAATATTAAATTGAAAAAAGAATATTATATACGGTTAGTGTAACGATCAACTAAAGCTATCCATTGTCTGCCGTCAATTGTTATATGTTAGTGTATTTTTGTAATAGAAATATGTTGGGCCGTACCTATAATCTCACTTGTTTAATAAAAAAGTTAAACTCAGGTATTTTTAAAGTTTATTTATTTAGATATATCAAATTTATGCTTATAAAAAAATATATTAGGTAGTTGACCTATATATATTTTATTATTTGTTAAATTATTATTATTATTATTATTATTATTATTTATTAATAATATTAATTTTTATTTTAAATTCTATCAATTAGGAAATTAATCGTTCCATATTGGATAGTCATTCAATTAGACAATCATAGTGGTTCCATATTTGTTTGAGAGGTAATAATGAGTGTATTTATTTTAAGAAGAAAAATGTTATTTGAAACCAAAAATCATGTTTTTTAGGGTTTAAATTATGTTTGTTTCAGATTTTTTTAAAATTATTTTGTAAGAAAAATTATTTTTTTGTTTAATATATATATCTTTCAAAATCTGGTTTGACCTATTATCACCCCTACTTATACTCCACAAATTTATGAAAATATCAAAAATACCTTTTTATTTTTATTTTATCAAATCCAATTTTTTTTTTTTTTACCATTTCATCATTTCCGGAGCCATTAAAAAGACTTTTGGTAAGTAAAAGTTTTTCGGTAACTTTCGGAAAGCATTTAAAATAATTTTGGTATAGTTTTCGAAAAACTTTTTTACAAATTCTCCGATACATAAAATATTTACCGAAAAACTCAACAACAAAAAATTAACAGGAAACAAGTTTTTTTTGTACGCACTCCTTTTTTTAATGCATTATAAATAATAATTAATACACCATAAATAATAATTAATACATCATAAATATTTTTAAATAATAATACACTATAAATAATTAATATATCATAAATAATATACCATAAATAATTAATATACAATAATTAATAATTAATACACCATAAATAATTAAGAACTGACATATACAACTCACCCTCACCCTCCTTCTATAAAGATCCCTCCTCTTGTACATGTATGCTTCTCATATATATGACCTTCCATTATAAATCGTCACCTTCTACGAGATGATGTCGGATGAACCTTTTTTGGAACAACATCCTTAGATAATGAAGATTTAAAGTCACATATTCTACCTCTAGCCCTACTGAAAAAAATTAGTTAAAATAAAAAAGAATTAAATAAATACTAATATGATAAAAAAAAAAACAAAAAAAAAATTAATTTAAAAAATATTTAAAAAAAAAAAATCAAACAACTATAAGAAAACTTGTGGGTGAAATTTTCAAGTAGTTTCTAGAAATATCACGTTGAAGTTTGTCAATAGTTTATTTTTTTGAAAAACATTTTGATCTTTTCCTTTATATTTTGAGATACATGGATAAAGGAGGTACACGGTAAAAAATTTCATAATAGATTAATATAATATATCATACTAATAAAATCTAAATAAGTATTAAAGTTTGTGTTTACAATTTTATTTGATTTGGTTTGAAAAAGAAATCTAAAATCTGATATCATTCGTGCATTTTTCACAAAATAGCATAAAAAAAATTCTATAATATTCAGTTTTGTGCTATTTTCCATTATTTTGGATCAAGTGACAATTTTATTTTGGTTTGGTTTAGACATAAACCCCTTGCTCCTTTTTACTTGAGAATGAAAAAAATGGTGGTGCCTTCTAATTTTAATTTTTTAAAAGGAAATACGGTTTGTTTTTTTTTAAAACTAAGGGTATATTGGATTGGAGGTAGATAAAGGGAAGAAGAGAAGAGAGGAGGTAATATTTTTAAGTTTTTTTGTTTGGTTCAATTTTTAGAGGGAGACTCGAGGGGAGGGAGTCAAAATCTTTGAGAGAGCTCATTTTGTTCTAAATTTCAAGGAATTTGGAGGGGAGGTACTTCATATAATTAAAAAATCATTAAAAAATCTATCTTTCCTCTTGAAACAATCATAATACCCTTTAAAATTCATCTATTCCACTTTCATTCCATCTTTACAACCAAATATGTCTCAACTTATCGTCTCTTCCTTCCCCACAATTAAAATTCATCTTCTCCCTTTGCATAACCAAATAGACCTTAAGTATAGATTGTTTTTCTTTTGGACATTTGAATTACTTTACTCATAAAACAGAAAACATATGATACATTAGAAAATAACAAAAATAAAATTAATGATTTAATTTGTATGTACACAAAAATTTAAACATACATTTAATGAAATCATAGATTTTTTATTAGATATTTTAGAAATTGATCTAAGAAAGAAATATTATAGAATGATTTGATTGAATATACATGAAAAAAAAATTATCATAGTTATTACATAAAAATTAATCTCTACAATGATCGCATATTTTCAATTAAAAAAAAGAAGTAATTACATCTAAAAGCATCTAGTATCAATTTTGGAGGTAACTAATAAAATACCCTTACATCCATACAAGTGACGTGCCATTGCTTAGTATACTAAGAACGACATTATAATATTAAAATATTTAAAAGATTATTTGTCAATGCTTAGATGAAATCTATTCAAAGAATTTATTTTACACTTTCAAGTAAAATATTTTAAATGAAGTCAACTTTAATATAATACATTCTCTAAATTTCATTTAAGGCATATAATATAATATGAAACATCTATATCTTTTTATCTGTTAGTAAATACTGCCAAACATTTGTTTCATGTGAGATATATAAAGTATATTATAATTAATATATTATAATATTTCTTACCCTTTTATCTAGAATATATTAAAGATATACACTAATAATTA
>JBBPBR010000005.1:47957279-47982340 GCA_037974775.1 Cicer pinnatifidum | reverse complement strand
ATTCTTGTCAAACTTTTATCTAAAAGATATTATGGAGACAGAACTACTAATTAAATACATATATCTGTTTTAAATAATTGGTTCATAAAAAACCATCTTTTAACAATTGGTTAGTAATAAATATATGTCTTTGTTTGATTTATGTAAAAAATTATAATTAATGTATAATTCTTTAAAAAAAGTTATCCAGGACATTCAATAGAAAAATTACTAATAAAATATATTTTTTAATTAATTGATTCATAAAAAATATATTTTTAACTAATTGAGCAATGAAAAATATGGGTCATGTATATCGGAATTTGTGTATTGTATTTTTCTTCAAATGATTGTTTGAAATTTTTTTATGAGCACACTACTAACAAAATACATATTTCTCTTTTAAATAATTGGTTCTCAAAAGATATTTTTTTCTCACAAATTTGTCAATGATAAATATTTATTCCGTGTTTGATTTAACAAAAAATTATAATTTGTATACTATAATTTTTTTCAAATTTTTTTTATCAAGATGACATTCAAAAAACAAGTTGGTTTTTTTGAATCGTATAACATTCTTGGTTTTCAGTTTCATCAGTTTTCTTAAGCTGAGATTCCTGCATGTTATTTTGAAAGTTTTCAGTGGTATTTACCAAGTTGGTTAAGTCATTTTTCAATTCATGAACTTCTATTTTAAAGAGGTATTTTATTCCTTAGTTTCAGAATATTCTGGAATATGATTTTGTATGGGTATCTCATTGAAAATCTTTTGATGGTCAAACATTTTTAAATCAGATTGCTGCAGACTTTGAATAAACCACATTTTTAAATCTTTTGGCTTGTGCTTTCTCTTTTTCTTTACGGAGTTGTTCTTTTAATAAACCATATTTTTTAGCAAGAATATTTGAATCACATAAAAGATTATTAAATTATTTTTTCATTTATTTACAAATAGGACAAAGTTCATAAATGGTTGCCTCATTATTTTCTAAGTTTTCCATTAGGCACTTGTTGGTTTCTGTCATTACTTCTTCTTCCTGAATCTTTTCCTCTAACACTTGTTAGGTGTTCAACTTTAGAGACCGAGCTCTGATGCCAATTGAAGTAGCAATGTCGTCTTACAAGAAAGGGGGTTTGAATTGTAAATTCATCATTTTAAAAATTTCTGTTAAAAACTTAATAAAATAACTCATGATTTATTTTGGTTGTAGAAACAGAAAACGGAGAACGTTTTTTGTTAGTTAAAATCAACAATTTAACTTATCTATTTAATTTGATAATCAAACAGAATGAAAGTAAATAGAAAAGTGAAGAGATACCACACAAATATATATCCTAGTTCACCCAACTCAGGTTACGTCTAATCCTCATAACCATGAGATTTTCTACTAAGTGTTCAAAATAAAAAACCTTCTTAATTTTATAGCACCTAGCTCAAATCAACCTTGATTTGTTACAAAGTTAAAACTTTTCCTCCCAGAAAGGAGTTGAATCAAGTCACCTATCAACCTTGATAACATTTCTTACAATTTACTAAAAATATACTAAACTCTTGTAGTTCGAATTTTACAACAATGATGATATTGTTTTGTTAGAATCTGATATATCTCAACTCTTATTTGAGATTTGATTCTTTGACAGAGAAATAAACAAGAATGATTCTAGGAATCGAATGGAAAAAATCAGAACTGATTAAATGTATGTGAGTGAGATAAATTCAAGTATGATTGAAATGAGTAAAGAATTGCTTAATACTTGACACTGATTTTTCCTTGAGCTTGACCTTCTTTTTATAGGCTTTAGGATGCTTAATGACAATCCAAAAGAGTCGTTGGAAGTATTTTGCTGTCATGTGTCAGATTTGACCAAAGACCACATTTTATGTTATCTCTTTCTTGCACTTTTTTTATTCATCAACAATCAAATTTTAAAACGTATGGATAGAAAACAAATATCATTAAAAAAAACTAATGGGATTAATATAATAAAAAATATTTATGATAAATATAAACTAACACGAGATAGAGGTAGTATCAATACATTAATAATTTTTTTATGTACTAAGCCCACATGTGATTTTTATGTATTAAATTATACATCAATAATTTTTTTTTTATAAATCTTATATGAGATAAATATTTATGAATCATCAATTTTTTATTAAGAAAAATATATTTTCACGAATCAATTAATTAAAAAAGAAAGATATATTTTATTAATTAGTATTATGACTCTTCAATGTCTTTTATAAAAATTTGAAAAAAAACCTGATACACATTACAATTTTTTGTATAAATATTTTTCACTGATCAATTAGTTAAAAGGTTACCATCACGTGTCAATTAATTAAAATACGAAAGTGTGTAAAAATTAAAATATTTAATATCTTCTATATATAAGTGTAACAAACTTATAATATATTAGTTATGATATACTTTATAATCAATACACAAGATAAATATATTTTTTATTAGATAAATATTTGTCATTAATATGTAAAATGATATAGTTGTATTATATCATATTATATGTGCTAAAAAAATATCTGTATTTGATTTATTCTTTGATAATATGTTATAATAAATTATATTAAAAAAATTAATACTATAACATTTAACTACAACTACTACTTCTTTGTTATATTTTTCCTCCACCTTTTCGACATCAACACAACTTGCAATGTAACTTTGTTAGATGTTACTTTTTGTGATGATTAACCATGTAACTAGGTTTGCTAATGATATTATGTTTTGTTTTGAACTATATTTTGTTCACTTGTAAAATGATGTTTTGTATCGGAATCAATTTATGCTAAGTTGCTATTTTTAACATGTATGTCGTTAACTATATTGACATCTTATAATATAATATATATTTTCTCTTTCCTATACACATTCCTTTATTTTAAATTGTTTCTTAATTGTGATTAACTTATATTGTGAAAACTATCAACGGAAGAAAGAGAATATGAAGTTAGAGATAAAATATGAGATTGCTTATAAAAAAAAAAATAGAATGTGAAATTGCGTTGAAATTTTTTTTGCTTATAAAAAAAAAATAGAATGTGAAATTGCGTTGAAATTTCTTTTAACTTATCAATTCGTGAAAAAAATAGTTTTTAACTAATGTATCAATGATAAACATGTTAATAATGATAATCTAACATAAACATAGAAGAAAGGAAGAAGAGAAAGAACTATTGACTAGGGTTTTATAACCAAAATGAACAAAAACCTTGAAGTAATAGAGTTACAATAAGTATATATACAAGATAATAGAAAAGTCTAAAATACTTTTACTACTAATATATGATACTATTATCTAACATCTCCCGTGAATCTCAATGACGAATAATATATATATATATATATATATATACTAATATACTAATATACTAATATACTTTTACTACTAATATACAATAAGTCCATGCTGAAGATGATGACGAGTAAGACGACAATCAATCTCAATGTATTTGGTGCGTTCATGAAAGAACGAGTTATGAGCAATTTGAATAACACTCTTGTTATCACAGTACATTAGAGTTGGTTTAGAAAGAGAGATATCCATATCAGACAAAATCCAACGCATCCATATTATTTCACTAGTAATGGATGTCATAGCACGATACTCGACTTCTGTAGAAGCGAGAGACAATGTTCTTTTTCTTACTCTTCCAAGAAAGACCGAATTATGAGCAATTTGAATAATATTTTTGTTATCGTATTGCATCAAAGTTGACTCAAAAAGACAGACACTCATATTAAACAAAAGCCAACACAACCATATTATTTCAGCAGTAGTGGATGTCGTAACATGATACATAGCTTCTATAGAAAAGCGAGAGACAATGTCTTATTTCTTACTCTTCCAAGAAATAATATAGTCTTCAAGAAAGATACAAAACCTTATGGTGGACTTACGATATGCGGTGTCACTAGCCCAATCAGCATCAGAATAAACATGTAACTCCAATGAGGACAACAATAGAAAGAGAAGACTTTGAAATTGAGTTCCTCGAAGATAACAAATAATACGAAGAATTTTTGTCCAACATACTGTAGTGGGAGAGACACCAAACTAAATAACAACATGAACAACAAAAGTAATATCGAGTTAGATAATCGTAAAATTAAGTTGTAAACCAAAGTACAATATAAAATGGGATATGGTAATGAAATACGATATGAGGGAACATATTTCACATTCAACTCAAGAGTATTTGTTGATCTAGTATTAGAAAGACGAGCTTTTTCAAGAATATTGGCAATGTGCTTGGATTAAGAAAAATGGTAGTCAATTTCTAGGAGAGTAGACAATTTCAATCTTCAAGAAATAGTGAAAAGTTCTCAAGTCTTTCATCTCAAACTGTTTGGCTAACTGCAATTTCAACTCATTGATTTCAATAACATCATCACATGTAATAATCATTTCATCAACATTCAAAGAAAGAATAATGCGACCATAAGTGGTGAACCTTTAATCATGTTACTAGAGAGAAAACCAAGAAAAGTTATCATATTAGATAATTTCTCAAATCAAGTTCGTGGAACCTATTTAAGACCATAAAGAGTTTTTTTTTTAACTTACATATTTTCCTCTAATTATGAGAAACACCTTGTGGAGGGACCATAGACTTCTTCATGATATTTATCATTTAAAAAAGTATTTTTGACATCCATTTTGAAAATATTCCACTGACGAATAAATGCAAGAGTATGAATAGTGGTCATCTTGGCTTCAAAAGCAAAAGTTTCTTTATAATTCATACCATATTGTTAAGAGAATCCCTTAGCCACAAGACGTATTTTGTAGAACTCAATCAACCCATTAGACTTCGTTTTGATCTTGTATACCCAACGAGGCCCAATGGCATGTTTTCTAAGAGGAATCGATACTAATTTCCAAGTATATATTTTGTGCAATGCAAATAGTTATTCTACCATAGTTTGCTGCTAAAGAGGATCAATAATAGCCTTTTTCTAGGAAGAGGGTTCATATAAACTATTAATAGAGGTTAAGAAAGAAGCAAATGAAGCTGAGTAAGTGGAATAGACAAAATCAAGTAACTGAGTAGACTTACGATAACAGGATGGGTAACGAGGAGGAAGAGATGGAGGATCAAAGATTGCATGAGATGGTTGGACAATCGGGAGGACAAGAGGGATGTCATCATATGGAGTAGCAGTATTTGTCATGCAATTCTCTCTATTACAATCACTAGCAACATTATCATTAAGATCAAACGGATCAATATGAGTTAGACCTGAACTCTTAGTAATCTAATAACCAAAGGAAATAGAGTAAAAAATGATTTGCTCGAGAAGACTTCATTACGAGAAACATAAAGTTTTCTTGCATGAGGATCGTAACAACGATAACCCTTTTAACCATCCCCATAACCAAGAAAAACACACATGATAGAACAAGAAGACAACTTATTATGGTCTACATGTGGACGAAGAACAAAACAAGTAGAACCAAAAACTTTCAAAGGAAAGTAATTAGGGATCGAAGCATACAATTTTTTAAAGAAAGACAAATATGATATGACATACGAAAAACTCTATTAATATGTAAGAACTACCTCCCCCTAAAACTCATTGGGAACTGTATCAGACAATAAAAGGGAACGAGCAGTTTCAATAATATAACGATGTTTTCTTTCAGCAACTCTATTTTGTTGAGGAGTATCAATACAAGATGTCTAGTAGAAGGTTTCATCATAAGCACGTAAATCAAAGAGTTTATTAGAGTTATATTCACCATCTAAAATCACAACGAAAATACTTTATAACAACATTATGTTGAGTCTTGACCATAACACGAAACATATGATAAATGTCAAAAGATTCATGCCGATTTTTCATAAGATAAATCCAACAATAACAAGTGTAATCATCAATATATGAAACATTATATCTAGATCCACATTTAGTGAGAATCAGTGATGGACCCAAAACATCATAGTGAATTAAATCAAAAGGCGCATATGAAACATATATACTTTTATTAAACGATAAAGCTGAAAATTTAGCAAATTTACAACCACAACAATTTGAAATATCGTTGGTTTGTAACTTCCCTAAAGCTCCAATAGAAGCTAAGTATTTTAATCTATAATAAGAAACATGCCCAAAGAGAGAATGTTATAAATAAAAACTATAAGACGGAGAATTCAAGCGAAAACTCAATAATAAGTCAACAATGGTTGTTGAAGCTGCAATATATAGGACTCGTAGGTCATCCAAAAAAATAAAGTCCCCCTATTTATGGCATGTCCCAATCAGCCTCGCGGAATGTGGATCATGCACACAACAAGAAGTGGAAGAAAATATAACCGAATAACCGAAATCACATAGTTGACTAACAGAAGCAAGACTCAAAGTGAGATTAGAAATATAATAAACATCAAGGAAAAAAACAAGTTAGGTGTGGAGATACCAATGTCTGCTAATGACATATGAGTGCCATCAGCAGTCATAACCGACACATATGAGGCAAGATTCATAGACACAAAAGATTAATCATCATATGTCATATGGTGAGATGCTCTAGAATCAAGAATCCATTTGGAAGGTGATATACCTGAAAAACTAGAAGAGTTAAATCCTTTAGTAGATGAAGCAAACATGGCATGTGATTAAGTGGTAATAAGTTTTTGAAGTTGTTCTGCATTATCATATATTTGGAAAGCACTCTCAAATGAGTATACAGAACTAGAACTAAAGCCAATGGTAGGAAGAGCAAAAACAACAATTAGACGATGGCCCCGTAAAATGCTTCTTATATGTTGTCCCCAATATCAGACAATGTGTTTTCCAATGACATATTTATTTGCAAAAAGCACATTCTTAATTACCAAGCTCAACTCTCCCTTGAGATTTTCCTTTTTGAACAGGAGTAACAAAAATAGATGGAGAAGTTGAGATAATTCCTTTATGTGATACAGTGGAGTAGGTCTTAAGTCTAATTTCTTCTGCCAACAATTCATTAACTACTGATTCAACAGTAGGAAGAGTTGAACGATATAAAATACCCCCACAAAGGCCTTCAAAATCATGACGAAGAGCCATAAAAAATCAAACCAGACATTGTTCCTCTCTCTGATCAATGTACATTTTGACAGCTTTTAACTTAGTAAATTCCATAAGAGTCAGTTGATCCCACAAATTAGTCATTGCCGAATTGAATGGTCATATTGTTCTGCTTAAGGATCCTAATATCACTTTATAACTGATACACTTTTGCAAAGTTAGATTGGACATACAAAAATTTCAAGTAATCACAAATATCTTTAGCAGTATCATATTTATCTAGTTGCACACTTATAGACAACTCAACAAAATTATTAATCTAAGTAATGATTTTTTAATTACTAGCATTCCATGTGTTTCAAATCTTTTGCATACTTAACTTCATACCTTTTATATGTAGGTTTAACAGAAGCTTCATCCACATAATCCCACACATATTTTCCAATCAAAGAAAATTTCATCGCATAACTCCAATAAGTAATTTTTTCCATTGAGGTGGACACTAACAATTTGAAGAGAATCATCCTTAGCGCCAATCATAACAGATAATGACAGGAAAATACGACGAACACAGTCACTGAGAAAAAATAAATTAGGGATAGCTTGACAACACTAGAGTCAATCAAGAACCAAGCAAAAACGTGTTGGAAATAGAAGAGCAAAACCACCTCGAAAACAAACGAACATAAACGGGTCGGAAATGGAGGAAAGAAATTGGTACCGGTTGCAAAAAGGTCGTACAAAATCACATTATAGTATATCTCAAAATCAATCAAAGTTCTTTAATATCATATTAACAACGATAATCTAACATAAACATAGAAGAGAGGAAGAGGAGAAAGAACCCTTGGCTAGGGTTTCATGACCAAAATGAACAAAAAGCTTGAAGTAATAGAGTTACAATAAGTATATATAGTAGATAATAGAAAAGTCTAAAGTACTTTTACTACTAATATATAATAATATTATCTAACATCTCTCCTCAAACTCACGATGCATTAATATGGAGCATTGATAATTTGTCAATCAAAAAACAAAAACGTTTAATGGAATGTATCTTTGTGAATAAATCACAATCTGTAAGAAAGATGAGGCTAACGGTTGAGCAATGGTTTCATGCTGAAGATGATGACGAGTAAAATGACAATCAATCTCAATGTGCTTTGTGTGTTCGTGAAAGATCGAGTTATGAACAATTTGAATAACACTCTTGTTATCGTAATGTATCAGAGTTGGCTCAGGAGAAAAGATACTCATATCAAAGAGAGTTACACTCATTCAACAAGATTGTATCGGACAAATATTTTCTAAAATCAATCAATGGATTTAAAGTAACATCATATAGATCATATTTTTAAATTTTGAGATTAATTTATAATTATTTCTTATAGAATCAATATGCATAAAAATTATATACATTTACATTGTGCAGCTGCGAGGATATTGGATTGGATTTACTATATAGGGAAAATAAATAAAACAGAAGTAACTCCAATTTTATGCATAGATAAGATAAGCGACAAGTATAAGGAAACAACCTCTGATGAATCTGATACATAAGCCAATACTAAATACATTCCATCATTTTCATAATCACATGGATTTTCTGTGCAACAATACCACACGACAAATAAAACACCAAAATAATCAAAACGCTTATGCAATCCAAAAACCACCACTTTTGTCATCAACTTTACTTCCTCCACTTAGATTCTTCCTCCCTCTTCATTCACATTTGTTTCTCTTGCCTCTACCTCTTCTGGGTTGGATTCAAAACGCAAAAAAGAAAGTAACTTTGAAGAAAGAGAGTTCATTTGTGTGTGTTTGTGTTTGTTGCATGACATGGAGTCAAAGTCACTTTGCTTCATAACCCATCAAGAAATTTTCAATGTGGTTCGATCTGGTGACTTTGAAGGACTCAAAGAGTTGATGAAACAGCTTAACAAAGGTGAATCCTTAAATGGGTCATCATCAATTTGTGAATCCTCAAATGGGTCATCAACGATTTCTGAAATCATGTCTTTGCAGAATGATGCTGGAGAGACCTTGTTGTTCATAGCTGCTGAGAATGGTTTTAAGGAAGTTTTCAGCTTTTTGTTAAGCTTTTGTGATTTGGAGGTTGTGAAGATTAGGGCTAAGTCTGATATGAATGCCTTTCATGTTGCAGCAAAGCGTGGCCATTTGGGTATTATTTTTTTCTTTCATTGATTTCTAGTTCTTCACTTTCATTATTTCTCATCAAATTGAGTGTGTGGCTGGTTCTGCGGTGATAAAATTTGATTTTAGTTAAAAGTGACATGAATTTCAAGTGATTTAATCTTGAATGCATTCACCAAACAGTAAATTTGAGTGTAAAATATAGTTTGAAATAAAAAAATTACAAATCCTAGCTTATGGTTATAATCAACTCTAAAAAGAAAATCAATTCCAATGGATATCACCTTGACATATGAAAATCAATTTTGTGTGGCTGGAATCACTTTTGGTAGCTCTCCCTACCATGAAACCAAACACACACCGGTATCTCTCATTTTGTGGGGTTGGTTATTGGATAGTTCTATTGAGGATCAAATTTAAAACACAATTTATTTTCTATTCTTTTTTATTTTTGGAAGGAATGGAAGTTTGCACAATTCTTTTGATGGTGTTGGTTGATTAGTTTTGTGTCCATAGCATTTGAACTTAGTGGTAATTCAAGAGAGTAGTTTTTGTTTGTTCTTGATTATAAACATGTAATATGCCATGTCAGAGTAATTTGTTTATTTTTTTTTCCTTGAATAAACAATCAATTTGAAATGCATCAAGGATCAATTATTCCATTTGAATCATGAACCATAATATATTATTTGATGTTGATATTATTTTCTCTTTTTGATAACTCTTCCATGAATGCAACTTGTAAGATGATATAACACTTCTTTTGAAATTATCATACTGCAAGTTTGTATTCTTATTTCCTTTCAACATTACTGATAGTATCGATATCAATTATGAAATGTTAGATTGTCAATCTCTTTTCCAGAAATTGTGAAGGAGATTTTGAGCATTTGGCCCGAGGTTTGTAAGTTATGCAACTCCTCGAACACTAGCGCACTTTATTTAGCCGCTGTTCAAGACCATTTGGATGTGGTGAATGCTATTTTGGAAGTTGATGTCAGTTCAATGATGATAGTAAGGAAAAATGGCAAAACTGCATTGCACAATGCTGCTAGGTACGGCATTCTTCGCATTGTAAAAGCACTTATTGCAAGGGATTCAGTGATTGTTTGCATCAAAGATAGAAAGGGTCAAACAGCACTGCATATGGCTGTAAAAGGACAGTGTACTTCAGTAGTGGAGGAGATATTACAAGCTGACCCAATTGTATTGAATGAACAAGATAAGAAGGGTAATACAGCTCTTCACATGGCCACTCGGAAAGCGCGTTCACAGGTCTATCAAACCATATTTGATTTCTATTTTTTTACCATAATTGCTTCTGTTTTGTTATAAACTAGTCCATCCAATATTTCATTTTTTCAGTCCTATGTATAATTATGCCATGTTCTTAGTTTTCTTGAACATAAGCGATATTAGGCGGTAATTCGCTCTTGCAGCCTCTATACTTGAATTTTCTCATTCTTGTTCATTATCATGAAGTAGTTCATTCTTGAGCCTTGAACATTAACTTATTTTGAATTTTCTCATTCTAATATTTTTCATACTAAAGAATGTGTCTTCACCTGATAGTTTAGGGCCATTTACTTTTTGAAAAGCAATTCTAGTTTTATTTTTAAAATTTATGTTAATTTTATTTGTTATCAAGAAGGTAAGAGGCTTTCAAAGTGAACAATTGTCTACATTTTTAGCAACAATGAAAATATCAAAAAATTGTGTTAATTATTTTGAAAAATGCGTATTCATTAACTAACATTTCATCTTCTCTCCATTAAAATGATTCACTTCAAGAGGCTCTTATCAAGGTAATAACACATTTTAGAAAATGAAAATACAACATGTTTTCACAAAGTAAACGGGGCCTTAAGTTTTGGGGGCAATTGGTTCTCGACGATCATGGTTCGTTCTATATTGATGCATGTTTCAAATCATAAGGCATCTAATTCTTGAAACAAAAAATGTTATATCCTATAAAAATGGTAATAACGTGTAATGTAACTTCCAATTGTAGGACATGTTTTACTTTTCTCTATACCATAGATTCAGTGGTTACAAATATGCAATGAAATCCAATTCAAGTAGAAGTAAATTACAGTATTTTTTATCAACCATGTCCATAGATGAATAACAAGGGATTTTAATCATGTGTTGCCATATGCTAGTAAAAAATAAAAAATTAATCACAACCAAACTGTCATTTTTGGACTTTGAGTAATAGTCTTTGTAAAGATAACCGTTAGTTTTACAGAATAATCCATGTGGATATGATTAATCTCTAAACTGTCCTCGTTGTGTATGAGATGAGGTTTATTTACACACATAATTGATACCCTTCGAGCCAATATTGTCAATAGCGAATCTGGATTAATAGTAGTTTGATTAAATTATGCTACACAATAGTGTTATAGTGCCGTTATTTGACAACAATTTGTTCTAAATAGCATATTGCAAAACAACAACAATTTGTTCAAACTCCGCTAGATAATAGCACTATAGTGCTGCTATAGTTGCCATTTAACAACACTGCTTCAAGCTGCTATAAAAAGTGCATGTGCCTGTCTGTTAACCTTATGTAATTATTATCTGCCTTTCTTGCAATGCTTTTTTCCTATTTTTTATATGAATTCCGTACCCCTCATGACATGGTTTTCCTCCTTATTTCAGATAGTGAGCTTTCTGTTAAGCTATGCATCTATGAATGTTAATGCCATCAATAATCAGCAAGAAACAGCCTTGGACTTGGCTGATAAACTTCCATATGGAGATTCATCTTTGGAAATCAAGGAAGCCCTTTCAGAATGTGGTGCCAAGCACGCCAGACATATTGGCAAAGTGAACGAAGCAATGGAACTCAAAAGAGCTGTGAGCGATATAAAACACGAGGTGCGGTCACAACTCATACAGAACGAAAAAACTCGCAAACGAGTTTCCGGTATAGCTAAAGAATTGAGGAAGATTCATAGGGAAGCGATTCAAAATACCATCAATTCTGTCACGGTAGTTGCTGTTCTTTTCGCCTCAATAGCATTCATGGCTTTGTTCAGTTTGCCCGGTCAATATAGAAAGAGACAGCCAGAGGCAGGGAAGGCGAACATAGCGAACGACGTTGCCTTCAGTGCTTTCTGCCTTTTGAATGCGACGTCGCTTTTCATTTCTCTTGCTGTTGTTGTTGTTCAAATCACTTTGGTAGCTTGGGACACAAGGGCTCAAAGGCAGGTTGTGTCGGTGATTAACAAACTAATGTGGGCTGCTTGTGCTTGTACTTGTGGAGCTTTTCTTGCAATAGCTTTTGTGGTTGTTGGACATGAAAAATGGTTGGCTACTACTGTCACCCTTTTGGGAACACCAATTTTAGTCGGGACTCTAGCGTACTTATGCTACTTTGTTTTTCGGCGACGTTTTGGATTCCGAAATGATTCTCAGAGGTTAGTTAAGAGACCAAGTGGCAGCAAATCCTTCTCGTGGTCTCACTCTGCGAATATATCAGACGTGGAGGAATATAATTCTGATGTTGAGAAGATTTATGCTTTGTGAGTCAAGTGTGTTACTATTGAACATCGTTGTTTCGACCTTCTATACGTAAAAGTATATTCTCTCAAGATTTCGGATGCCACGGAAACATGCATCATCCTCTACAGTATGGCACAGTGAGATCCTCCATAGCCTCTCCTGCATCGGTAGCGAAATCCAACACCTTCGATCGTTAGACTAATCCAACATGAATGAAAGGATTGAAGAAGGTCCAAAATCTTGAGATGACCTTGTAAAGTGAAAACCATCTCTCTTTTAGATAATAAATAAGTGGATGCTATCAACATTTATATATGATAGGAGAGATAGACCAAATTCTCATGTGCCAAAATCATGTAAAATTTTAACTGAGTATTGATTATTATTCCCTTTTTGACAAGAATTTAGCTGCCTAATTTGCAGTTAACTCACAATCTGAAGTCTCATGTTGATTTATGTATATAAAAAAAATATACAAATAAATTTCTACCAAGTTTGTACCTTGCTCTGGAATCATAAGAAGTGTTCTGCATAATATGGTTAGTGTACTTAGGTTTAGCCCTTAATTATCAAGTGTGGCTAGTAAGTAGTAACACACACACACACCCTTTATTATTGGTTTATTTTCAAAAATAACAATTCTAGTTGTCTCACAGGTTACTTTTTAAGAGTAAAATGAAGCAATGACAAAGGTGGCGTTTAAAAAGTGTTGCATGCAAACAATACACATCTCTAGTATTTTTCAAGTGGGTGAATAATTTCAATACAACGGGGCTTTATTGGAGACCATGGACACCGTTTGTTTATCTTGCAGAAAAACGTATTGATACTGGAAGTTGGTGATTAAGTTACACTTTTACCAAAGTTGGTGATTAAGTTACACTTTTACCAAGTTTGTTAAACTCTCAAGTTAATTTTTAAACTCTTACGAAATTACAATTTTAAATTATAAAAATGAATCAACTCGTATGTAAACTCTATTGTAGATAAATTTTTACAAATTTTAAAAAACTAATAAAATTAATAAACTTTTTAATTTTATTAGTATTTTATAAATTTACGATTCTACATTACTTTATCTTAAAATGTAAAATGTAGAGACAACTATTATGTCTAGATATAAATTTGTTGCTTTTTAGTCATTTTATTTTAATGTGATCTATCATAAATATTTATCTATTTAAAGATATTTTTAATTTATTATGAAGATAAAAGTTTGAGTGTACAAGTCAAACTTACAAGTGAATTTTATTAGACGAGTTTACCTAAATTCTCGAGGTTGACGACCACGACTTTTATTCTCCATGATTATGATTTTATATTGTTTGTATACTAGGACAAATTCTTAATGTGAAATTTATCTTTCATGTTTGTGTTGCGTTACAATTAGAAGTACACGTGGTTACAAGAAAGATAGGTTAGGGAAAAGCAACAGAGGGTAAAAAAAAAAAAACTAAAATTGAAATTGAAATTAATTATGTATATATTTAAAATTAAAATAGATTTTTAAAATATATTATTCTCTGCTGGTGTAAGATTTTAAATTATTGTTTTACCATCAAGAGTCTAAGAACAAGTGGTTGATAGGCGGTGTATGTCAGCGTCATCAACCCTAAAATGCCAAGCTCAATTTCTACTCATAAAATAGATTAAACTGAATATATATATTTTAACACAACAGTGGAAGGAGTGTAACTTTTCTATTTTCCATGAGTGTAATTTACTCTAAATAAAAAGAAAATTTACCAGATAGAATAACCCATCTAGCCCACATGGTTTTTAAACAAAAATAACATAACCACGTGGGCTTCACGTTTTACATGGTCAAAAGAATAGCCCAGAAAACCCCCAAGCTTCATCTTGATTCCAAAACCCCAATCTTCACCATCCCAACCTCTATAACAAATAGAATAAAACGAGCTACAATGATTTACAATTTTACAAATCATACCCGACCCTATTCATAGTTCACATGCACTAGATTAGACTCGTGATATAGGTAGAAATAACATTAGAATTATAGTTGTAGTTGCCCTGAATTTCTCCTTGATCTTGAAGGAGGAACATATAGATCAGTAGACTGAGGTTTCTGTGGCTCTTCCTCTTTTTGTGCCTCCTGCATTTATTGAAATATTGACATCAGAAAACAGAATTCGACTCAGAAGCATGTCTGAAATCAGGCCGTCTTCCCAAGAGAAATGATAAGAAAATTTGACAACATTTTAGATGGTGGCGTTATTTAAATATGTGGTTAATTACATCCACTTAATGAAAATAACAATGTGTGACAACTCATTAACCATGATTTTGAATAGCATTAACCATAAAAAAGTATTCAAAAAATACTTAATATCCATTATAATTATCCAAATTATGTTCAAATATACATGATTTTCAATTCCATGTTTTTAAAATGTTCAAATATTCACCTAAAAATCATAGATAATGACTTCAAAATTGTGATTAGTTGTGTTATTCGGATGGTTAATGAGTTGTTTGTGAAACCTTGTTATATTCATTAACCATCTATTAGACGTAATTAACCATGTATTTAAACTGCATTAACCATCCAAATTATTGTCAAATTTTGTAGCCCCATTTTGTGTCAAAAGAATACAAATCTAAATTTGATAAACCACCAACTAATAATTTATGCAAAACATTTTACAATAACTTCAATAATAATAAAAATCAACACAGCAGAATGAAGAGGCCAACAACCTTTGGTAATGAAATGGACACACTGCGTGACTTTGTTCGTGATTTAGTGTGTACCCGGTGCTGCTTCTGCATTTGCTGAAACTGTTGTAACCTCGCAGCAAAGTTTATTCCATTATATGGGCTCCCATCATCTTCAGTTACATCACCATCCTCATTGGTGTGATATCCATCGGGAATCTGATGAGGAAATTGGTTGGGATCCCCAGAAGGCACTCTATTCAGTTGTCCACGATTGAAAGAATAGGACGGCACAGCTTTTAAACGAGTTTTTAGTATCTTAAAGGCTGCACTTTGCTGCATGGTGGTATAAAATTAAAAGTCAAGATGTAAACATCAAACCACTAATTCAAAACTTCTACACGTAGATTCTGAACAACAACATAGACACTAGGTATGTCGTTAAATGCATATATGTATGTTTTTTCGTTTACCTAAATGTGTTCAGAAAGTGTAACAGCTAGATTGAATAGTTCTTCATTTACAGGTGTAACCTATTATACCCGAATATTAAATGTCTTGCAAAGTAAAAGGAATGCAAAGGAATGCATAATATATACTGCAACCCTTCCTCTAAAATAATATTTAGAATATAACTGCATTGAAATAAGAAATGCATCCATTTTAAGAATGGGGTATATACACCAGTAAACAGGGTAATAATATCAAGCAAAATGTCACTTCTAACTGACGCTAAAGTTTAAAAAATCGCCTCCTACCAAGAAAGAATGTTGGAAGACACCCCACTCTTACTAGAGAATTAATGTGCTGACAACTATTTAATTGCAGATACCTGAGGAAGCAACATCAGAAGACCATACAACGCTTTGAATAGCCATAAATATCTCGCAGGATCAAGAAGCTGCAAAAGTGATGTTCTAGTACATGAGGAAAGCCATTTAAAAATAAAACTATACTTTAGCCTTAACATCTCCATATTATTCATATTTTACCAGACTGAAGAATAAAAATGTTATTACAAAACTTGAACATACAAATCGATGAAAAATGGTCTGTTTTGATTAAGCACCTGCAGTCTAAGATAAGCAAAGATTGGAGTTTCCAGCAAGCGAATCAATTTATCCAGTTGGACCAAAAACTTGACATTTATATCCTCCTCTACCAGAGATTGAATCACAGTACTTGAATGTTGGTAAGTCTGTTGAGGAAGATGCAAAATACATATTACACAAATGGGAGCGTGTTATTATCCAAATAAAGCTATAGCTAGATCCACAGATAAAGATTGTTTACTGTGTGCGCGTCTAATTGCACACATGTGCTAGAGAAAGAATTAAAATGGAAACAAATGGGCATAACCAAGTTATAGAAATATACCTGAGCTAAAAAGCAGAGACTTATAATTGCCATTGGAGAATGACACCAAGAGGCATACAAAGAAACATACAAGTCCTTCCCAGCAGGATTTACCAGTGATTGCTTCAAAAGATCTCGAATCTCAGACAATTCTGATGATGTAAGCAAGATCAAATTCAAAGCCTGAAAAAAAAATTCAAAGACAAGAAAAATATATAACAGTGAATACTGTTTCGCGACATAGGGTTGTCTGAGTTTCAGACTCGTGAAAAACAATTAGAAATATAACAATGAAGCAGAGGCAACAAAACGATGATATTTCCAATAGGGTTCCAGGAAAGCTGTCCCTAAAATCATCTAGGCTAGATCTATTTAAGATAAAGGCAATAACTTATCTCCATTTCTATAAAATTGATTGTAGCCAACAATAGAGGACCATGCCGCATATTACTATTAAGTCAACAACAAAAACAAACCTCCATAAAATAGCAGTGGCGATCTTGCACTTCCAATTCTATTGCAGTACAAGTCCAACAATTTTTATCATTTAGTCCCTCATTTTCAATTTTTTTCTCACAAGTCCAACATAAACTATTTTAGCTTACCAAATATTCTCTCCATTACATTTCACCATTACCTAATAACCATTAATTATGTTTTCAGTCCTTAAAAATATCACATGACTTTAACAAGTCTTCAGTAGAATATTTAGTTTACCAAATGCTCTATCTATTTGTATGCCACATGTGCACTTAACTATGGAATGCAACGGAATACTGACAGAGAGATTGTTTGGTAAACATAATCACTTATGGAGGACACATTGCAATACAAAAATTAGGGAGGCAGATGGGAAAATAGCAATAGTTTGGGACCAAATAAATATGTATTAAATAACAATTTTTAAAACATGATATGGATGTATCCACAACATTCAACAGCAACAATGAAAGAGTTAGCTAGTTGTGTTATAAGAAAAGGGCAAAAACCAAATTCTTTTCATTAATGCAAATAGTTCTATCTCTGCCATCCACGTAACACAGCGTATTAATGAAACAGCAACATGAAAGTCCAAAGCAGACTTTTAATTAGCTCTGGGAAAAGTCAAACAAACCTGAACCATAATTGATGCAAAATCCAAATCAGATTCTCCTTCTAATATTGTAGAAAGTTCCCGGTAGACTCTCTCAGCATTCAAAAGCACACAAAGGCGGCGGATTATCAAAGCACCACGCCTGGAGTTTATTGTATTAAATGGAATTTTAATGGAAGGGTAATAATATAACTAGAAGAATACATAGGATGAAGAAAAATAGCTTACTTCTCCAAAAGAGAATAATCAAGCCTGAAATTGTGCACAAGGAAAACGACAAGCTGCCGGAAGTGCTGAGGATCTCTTGCAATGCATGCATGAACATCAAGAACTAAAAGAACAACCTATTTGATATTAAAGAATTCAGATGATTAATGACAATTCATGTGAATGATTTCCAGTTTCCACAATTAAAAAATATAGCACGCAAGGAAATCCTCAAAAATATCACCTCTTTATTCAGTTAGCAAAGAGCAATGTTTAAATACCAAATCAGAGAATAAACAGATGAGATCGCAAGGTCACCACAATTAAAAAATATAGCACGCAAGGAAATTTTCAAATCAGAGTCAAAGTTGGATCATGGTCCCAACTGGTATCCAGTTATTACAACAATGTTTAATAGTCAAGAACGCATGATTAAGAAATTGATATGGTCTCTAACCATTGGCATCAATCCAAGATTACAAGATGGAGTGGGCAATTCAAATGATGCAATAGGAGGACAATGGATAGTGAGACAATAAGAAAAAATATGTAATTTATCCTCTAAACATAAATGCTCAAAACGTTTATAAAAAAAAAATATCCAAAATCATAGATATATCTTCATTATCAATCGAAAGTCATAGTCTAGCACACAATCATTATTAATCTATGGCATAATTATCAAATAAATAACAAGAGACTGAGGGCTGAGTGCAGTGTTGGGCTGGTTACGACTGAGATGATGCCATGGCTGAATCAAAGAGGGGCTGGAATTAACAACCAACAGCAAAAAGAGACAGAAAAGAGGATGTGACTCACAACAAAGAAGATATTGAGGATGGAACCAGGAACGAACCAAAAACCAATGGCAGACCTGCAAGTATGAACCGTGAAAAGTCTGGAAGAAACAGAAGACTCAATAGAGGTTAAGGGGCTGCCAGAAAAACATTTTGAAGTTGCCAGAATTATGTTAGGTGGCTAGAAAAGCAAGAGCTCACCATGAAACACCACCTTCCAGAGATAGGCGGTGGCATTGCCTGCCGGAGATAATTGTTGTCAATCTCGGAGGTTAACACAAAGAACTTGCCAGTACATAGAACTTTTGGATTTGACTCAATTGGCCATTGATAATAGTTTCAGAATTATAGAACAGAAATGAGCTTTTGTGAGATTGATTTGTTAGACAAAAGAAATAAGTACTGAAAGGGTAAGAAGTCTTCCTAATCTGGAGGGTGAGCCAATGTGGCTCAAAGAAAAATAAACCTCACCAATCTCTTCCCATGTCATCTAATATAAGAACAAATTGAAACCTTTTACCTGTGATCAGAAATACAAACTCTGGAGCACCGGCACTTAAAATTGAAGGCATGTCCCAATGTCCGACACGTGTCGGTGTCAGACACCGATTTGTCACCAAAACATTGATCACATTCAATTAATAGATTTTCTCAAACTATTACCGGTGTCAACGTGTCAGTGTTTGTGTGAATATCCATGGTTCACATGATAGAAATCCCAAGCCACTCACCTACTCCACATTCCCAAACACCATACTCGGTATTGCAACTACTTGTCGAGGCATTTTGGTATGTATGTATTTAGACACTTTCAAGATATTTAGAGATAAATTATTTGATTTAATAAAAAATAATGGCGAAAATAGTATTAGATTAAATTACCTCATCAGATGGATCTGAAAGTGCTTTGAGTAGGGTGTCAAATATGTCATTCAGGTATGTCAAAACCTGTTTCAGTTTCAGACAAGAAATCAGTTGTGAGACATTGTCACCAAAATCTCCATCGTATGGACAAAAAGGAGATAGCACCTTAACAAAACATTTCATATAAAGTGAAAAAAGTGATTACTCGGAGAAGGGTTTGACAATTAGGAAATAAAGTTTTACACTGAAAAGGAAAAGAAAGCCAAACAATAATTTGGTAGCCAAATTGTATGTTATTCAATCTTCATGACCAAACAATAAATTGCAGTGTCCATGTTTCATTGGCTCTTGGACTGATGGTGAACCTATAATCAGAAACCTATACATAGGGCATAAACAACAGAATGTTTCCAAAGACAGTAATGTCAAAATGGGCATGACATTGGGCTCTATGATATAGACATCGAGAAGGATATTAATAGAGCAGCCATAATATATCAAAATGGAAGATGAAAATAATCTAATCACCTCAATACGATGTCTGTCTAAAAGGATTGATATCCACTGCAAAGCTTCGATTCGAGTAGCCTCCCATTCACTAGATAGTTGCCTGACCAAGCAAACCATTCCCAAAATCATTTCACAGATTAATCAGTGCAAACTACAGTTGATGAAACAAAATGGACCCTCATGATCATTTCCCAGTAGCCTGACTGGTGCTCACCACAGTAAAAATCATTTTTTTTTCAGTTACAAGTTTTTTGAAATTCAAACCTAGCCTTTTTCCCAGGTAAGAAAAACTACACCTCCTTGCAATGGAGAGAATTGCTCCTACATCAAATGCTTCAGCTGGATCAGCATTGATTGCTCGCAGCTCTTCATTGGTTTCCCGAGCAACCTTACAAATAAGCCAGAAATTATTTTAAAAATTCATAGCCAGGCAACACTAAAATATGGGACAAAATGGAGACTTTAAACAAATAAACTGTAAAAAAACGGGAGAAGGAAACATACCACTCTAATTTTCTCTTCTTTATCGGATATGCAAGGCAAAATGGCTCCAAGAATGTCAGCATAGTATGGAACAAGCTGATCTCCACCAAGTTTGACAAACTCATTTATCTGTTGAAACCAAAATAGAGACATTATTTGAGAAAAATAATGAACAACAAACAAAAACTAATAATTTTCACAAGATGCCAACACTAAGCAATACTCTGTTGACACTAGGCTTGTTTAACAAGTCAAAACATTGCAATGCCACTTACCCATGTAATAGCTGTTAACCTTGTAAATTCATCTGGAGAACCAGCCCTCTGTACCAGTATTTCAGCCATTCGACCATAATCTACAGACTTCAAGAGTAGCACTGCTTGAGTCAGAAAATGACAAATGAACAAAACATGTTGCTTTTGCTTCAAAATAGTATGTGAAAATGATGCACAGCATAGTTAATCAACACAAAATGCACCAAAAAAGAGTAGTTGGCAAATAGATGGATCCTTATACATGGGAACCCCATCAATGGATAAAAGCTGCAATTAAATCTTTCCCAAAGAGCTAACAGGGAAAAACAATGAAATAAAAGTAGAACTAGCATCTGAATAAATCCAAAAGGCTTGCTACTCAAACAAAATGTAAAAATATATTAGCAGAAACCTTACTGGGGAGTTCTTTATCTCTTGAAGAAACTCAGAGAGAGCTGAATCAGCTTGTTGACGTATTTCATGACTTGAATCGCTCAACATATTAAACAAACCTGAGGCATTTATAAATGATTAGGTGGTTTACATTGAGTTTGTACCAAGATGTCGGGGGAAAACTTGTTCTTCAATTGATACACTTACCATCAAGAAAATCAGGAAGAAATCCCAGCATATCAATATCTGGAACACTATCCAATACAGTAATCCATCCTACCAAAAACTGGCGGACATATGGATTCAGTACATTCATGCGCTCCCTCAATAATGGTATAAATTCTTCAATACTGAATATCAAGAAATGAAAGTGGAGGGGAATGAAGCAGTATAAGTTACATTCAGAGATCCAAATATCAACAAGTCTCTTTGAAACACAAGGTAGTCATACAGAGAAGCATATAGCTTAATTGTGAGAAGAGAGTGCACCTGAACTGATCACTTTCGGTCACAATATCCTGTGATAATCGATTAAAGTTTAATCATTAGTTTAATCTAAAAAAGGATTTGAATCATTAATTGTTTAATCTCTAATTCAGAAAATATCTGATGTATGAACGCATGAAGAACTTCTAAAAGGCTTGTTGGAGTTCAGGAGAAACTTATTATACCTTCACAAGTCGATCTAACAGATGTGCAGCACTTTGTACATTGGCATCTGAGTCTGCAGAAAGCTTGCATAAGGCATCAAAGATCTGGTTGAAGAATACAATAAAATCTCCTCTCACAACCTAGCATCAAAACATAATTCACATTGGATGATTGTATAATATCGAATTGAAGCTTTATATAGGTAAGCATAAGTTAACTCCTCACCTTAGCAATGTTATATAGTGCTTCACAAGCATAATAACGAACTCTGCTATCTTGATCAGAGAAAGAATTTAACACAGGAGGCACAATTTGCTATCAAACAAAAGAAATGTAGGTAAGAAGAACAAAAATGATAAAAACACAAACACACATGATATACACATAACACATGCTCTCGCTTAACACATGCCCTCACGCACACACGTGTGGAGACATGTCAATTAAGCTCTTAATAAAATAAAAGAATAACAGTAATGGTAGTAGACTAATAGTAGCAGTAGCGGTAATACATGCTTGCGACAAATTCAACTTTCAAGAAAAAAATTTAACTAAATAATAGATATACCCTAGCTTGATAAAAAATTCACACATTTCAATTTTATCCCTTGAGGTTAAAATTTGTGTTTCTCAATGTTCATCCAAAGGGAGCCTGATAAAAGTTTAAATGGAAAGCAGTCCAAATATTTTTACTGTATGAGATAAAGTGAGGGTATTTGAAAGTTTGAAATTGAACCAAGATACTTTCTTATATTGTTGTCTACATATGATACGTAAGTGATTCATCAAAGCCATTCCTCTCACCCTCAACAGAGAGTTGCTTGAGAAACCTCTCATTTTATGCCGATGCAACAGCAAATTAATCCAAAGTCCAAACAGTTACGAAATAATGATAGGCGCCTAAGTCCACATCGAGTGGTAAGGGATACTCGGCAGAGTACTTAATTGGCTGGGTTCTAAACAATAGATATATAGCTTTTAAGGGAGGATTTTCCAAGTGCTTGGATACTCACCAATTATAGAGGAGATGACTGGAAAGGCCGAGTAAAGCACTCATAGCCGCCAGGACGTAAGCACTCAAGGGTGATGCTATGTTAGAGACTTTGGCATCATAGGGTGTCTAAGTTCCACGTTGAATAATATGAGATATTTGGTGTATGTAGTACTTAGTGGTATCTTTCCCTGGAGGGATGCTATGTTAGAGAGTTAGGTATTATAGGGTGTCTTGTCTAAGTCCCACATCGGGTAATATGAGATGTTTGGTGTAGTACTTAAACAGTATCGTCTCCTTAATATCTAGCTTTTAAGGGAGCATTCTCCAAGTGATTGGGTACTCGTAGACCTACCACCACTCTCTCTCAGTAGTCCCAATGTTAACTACAAATATTCTCTTACAGTAGTCCCAATGTTAACTACAAAGTACACCATAATAAACTTTGCATAATTTCACAAGTGGTAATAGTTTAAAATACAATCCATGACACACACACAGACACACTTGTATTGTGTATATATATATATAGTAATAACTTGTATGTAGATAACCCGCACCTCGAGATGCTGAGCAGCTTCATTAGTCAACCCAACAGTAGCAGCAGCTAAGCTTATCAACCCTCCCTTCATTAAAATTATAACATGCTCAAATTATTGAACATAAACAAGAATCAATACCAAAAAATGAAATAAACATAAAATTTGAACTACCTTGCGATGATTTGCTTGTGGTGAATAAGTGAATTCCGTAGTCAACAAAGTGATCACAGCAGTTATCTTATCATGATCCCCAGCAGAAGCAAGCTGCTTCACAATCCCCTCAACCTATTTATTTCAACAAAAAATCCTTCAAATTCAACCAAATTGCAGTAACAAACAAAAAATCACAATGAGAGAGAGAAGAAAACCTCGAGAGCAGCATTTTTGCGCTTCTCGTAAAGCTTATCGGCGAGATTACGGAGCACGGCAGCCGGAATCACCGTTAGAGCATCCGCCATAGAAACAGCTTCGAAATAAAAAAAACAGAAACGAAGGAAGAGAAAATTTGAAATCAAATTCGCTTGCGGATCTTTTCCTGCTCGAAACGAAACATAGTCGATTCCGTTCCGAGAATGGAAACTAGCAAATTTACGAGGTTTTCTTGGAGAATTGACGCGGAAATGCGATTGAGTTGGGAGAATCGAAAATCAGATCTAGAAAGAGAGAAGAATTTGGAATTGAAACCTAGAAAATTGATGTTGTTGCTGTGTTTCAATTTTTGTTGGAGGATTTTTCCGTTTATGTGAAAATTTAGTTGAAATTGAAGTTAAATGAAATTTGGAGTTTCTTTTTTAAGATTTAAGATAATAATGATAATAATTAAGCTGTGAGTGGAGTCAGTGAACGCTTCTGTTTCGAACAAACAGTTTAGCTGGAAGAGAGAGAAAATCACGGAAGTCTTTTTTTTCCAAATCACGGAAGTCTTCACTATTTATTTATTTTACTAAATTTTTATTTATTTATGGGTAATAATAATATACTATGTGATCATCTTTCTGATATTAAATAGGTATCTATTCTTCAACTTAAATATTTTCATAAAAATAAACACTTAAAAAGTTATTAGTTCTTATAAAATTTTAACATTTTAATTTTAATATCTACAAAAATGATTTATTTTTTTAAAAAGAATCTAAATTTATTTATGGTTTATATTTTCAATTCAACTCATTATATCATTTACATTTTTAAATAATATTTTTTATCTATATTTAAAATATTATAAAAATATATCTTACAAAATTTTAGAATTTTTTAAGAAGAGATTAATTAAATATAAATTTTTAAGTGCCAAAAGTTAAAATTTTCATATCTAATTGATCATCTATTTGTTATTTGTAAGAGATATTTTTATAATGTTCTAAACATATATAAAGAAAAAATTGTTCAAAAACTTAAATGACAATCATGTGTTGACTTAAAAATAAAGATAAAAAATAAAACTCAATTTTGTAAGGGACTAAAGATGAATAATTTTTTTACAGGACTAAAAGAAAAATATTAATATTTTATAAGGACTAAAAACTTATTTAACCTTATAAATAATATATAATCTTTT
>JBBPBR010000005.1:47937829-47956908 GCA_037974775.1 Cicer pinnatifidum | reverse complement strand
CGTGTCTAGTTTGTGTCAAATTTTTATATTCATATAACATTTTATATTTATAGAGTATGTCAATAAAATTAGTCACACTCATAACACATGTTATTTACTTTGTTTTTTCGACTTTAGTGACCTCAAGACCTAACTCGTGTAAATTTTTTATTATAGAAAAATAAAATTATTTTATTTTACATTATATTGTTTTAAAAATGTATAGTTTACAGTATTATTTAGAAAGAAAAGTGATACCATCAATTTTCTTTTGGTTTTTTTTCTGAATTACGACATAAAACAAAACAAATAGAGAAAATTAAAGAAATAAAGGAAAGAAGAGAGAGAGGATTTGAATATTTTTAGTTATGGAAATAAATTTAGGATATTTTCATCATATATAGATGGATGAAAAAATTAGGATATTTTCTAGTTCATTTTTAATAAAGTGGATAGTAGGCTTAGTAGTTGAAAATTCAAACTCTTCTTAGCTATGTTGTGCAATATGTCAATTTTCTCCACTATAGATGTGATATTGATAAAAAAATGTTGCAATTTTCTTTGCGGCGTTTCAGAGTCTAGTAAGAAGGTTCACTTGTAATACTAGATTAATATTTGTAATCCCAAGCATTTTGGTGGCATTGATCTTCATTGTGCTCATAATATTAATTTTACTTGTATGCTCAAAAAGTTGTCACAACTATATTTTAGGTACTTCATATGTACAGGATGTTGTGTCGACTAAACATAACTCTAATTTCTTTAAGGGTCTAGTTTCAATATGGGACGCATTAAAGGAAAATTTGGACTCGAGAGTTGGTAATGGTATTCGTAAGAATTTATGGGTGGATTGTTGAGCGCCTTAACTAGTTCATCTCACTAATCATGTGTTGAACAGTATTCCACGAGGTGAGATTGGTAAACATGTCAGGTGTTAATTTAATGTGGGTAACAATTGTTATCAATCGCATTAATGCTTTGTTTGTCCTAACTACTATGGATGTATCTAATGTTTTAGTTTGGTGTGGACAATCTGATAGAACATTTTCTTATAACTCTACGTATGTTACACCAAGAAAGGTGGATCAGACATCTACAAATGAGCATTACTGGACTATTTGGGTTTGAAGGGCCTTAAAGACTATAGGTGTTGATGTAGAAGATTGCTTGTAATTGTCTTCTTACTAATGACAATTGCGTCCACCATAGAATGATCAATGATTTAATGTAAGTATTTGTCCAGTTTATGTTTCTCTTACGAACCGTTATCTCATGTTCCCATGGATTGTTTTTGAGGATCATGAAGATTTTTCATTGTCTATATATGTGGAGCCTTGGTTCCTTTAGGATTATGGTTGCATAACATCATTACTTAGTTGTTGAATAACTTATAGACTCTTTATTGTTCAAAATGTGATGTTTGGTCGACTATGTATGTAGTAACCCTTAATTGGTTGGCTCAGGGAGATTATTCAACAACAGGTTTCAATCATGCAGTTCTTAGCAATACAAGATTGTCTTCCTCCTATATACTTTGGTAAGGATGTCCCTACTCATCATTTAGAACCTCGCTGTTTTTGGAAGCGCGAATATTAATTGAGGTGGTGTTATGACTAATCTTGGAGCTATTACAACATGTGGATGTGTGATTTTAAGATCATAATGGAAATTTTTTGTTTAAGTGGGGTTTCAGATCAATTGGTATTAATTCAGATTCTAAGGTGGTTGTGGGTTTGGTGTTTGATGGGTGTAATATTAGAAGTCCTTGTTACCTGCTAGGTAGTCAAATTCGTGATTCCTTGTGACAGTTGGATCATTATTCTTTGAATCAAGTTTTTCGTGAAGTTAATCAAGTTGCAAACATTTTTGTTAAGTATGATTTACATATGAATAATTATGATCTAACATTTGATGTTATTCATGATTTTACTTCCTTCGTTTTAGCTAATAATTTTTAACCTTTTCTTTTTCTTCTATTTTTGTTTTTGTTGACGGGGCTTAGTCCACTTTATTCCACCCAAGAAAAAAAATCAAATGGTTCTCACTCCAAATGAAATTGTTAAATACTATTTTTTTTGAAAAAAAAAAATTAATTGTATCTCAAGAATTTAAACCTACTTTTTCCTCGAAACAACAAACTTTGATTACATTAATGTTTTTTTTAGATAAAATGATAAATAAACTCGCATACAACGGTAAAATCCTGAACTTGAGATTTGATATTCACTTTAACAATATTAATATTTATAAGTTGAGTTAAACCTTACGGATGATCGATCACCTTAATGTTTCAAAGCATAAAATTATACTATCTTTATTTTTTTAGGAAAATGCATTTATTAATGTTTTAGAAGCCAGACCAAATAAACTAGCTTGTCAATTGGTTCATTACCATTTAACCAATTTTTATTTATTACTTTATTATTTATCTAGTTATAGTTGAATTGATTCATGACTTAAATGTCTCACGGGCTCAATCTGAGTGTGATTTTTAAAACATTTGTTACAACAATCACTATTAATCCATTAAAAAAAAGACTATTGACATGCATGCCAAAGAAAACAATATCTAAAAACTAAAAAAATCTTCCTCTTAATTTTAGTGAAAACAAAAAATAAGTTTTTTTTTTTTAATAATAGATATATTTTCAAAATTGTGTTTTACAGAAAGGGTATTTCGAAAAAAATAAAGGAAGTAAAAGAAAAAAAAATTGAAAGCAAAAATAACCTTTTTCATTGTGTAGCCTAACAATAACAATGGTTCTTATCAAAGATTAAAAAAAACACTATAATAATGGTGGGACTAGATAGTGGTCTGATTGACTATTATTAGAAATGTAGAGAGAGCGATGGATTCATCACTTTGAGATGAGAGAAACAGACTCAGAAACGTAAATTCTATTATTGATCGAATGAAATCTATTTACAACATGAATAAGATACAATTTATATAGGTAGGGAATTCTAGAGAGTTAGTTATGATTGGTGCTGACTGAGTATCAGATAGTTACAATTGAATCCCTCAAGCCAATGAGCTTTTGTCAACCACCTTTACCTTTTTAACTATTTATAATAAATTTTAAAATTAATAGTTTCAGAAGTTTCAAATTTTTGAAACTTCCGAAATAAGAATTACATTTCGAAAATTTGGAAAGTTTCAAAAATTTCAAAAGTTTCCAAATATGAAAAGTTTCAAAAATTCTGAAATTTTCTATTTCGAAAGTTTCGAATTGTTCGAAAATTTTGGAAATTATCATTTTGAAATTTTGAAACTTTCGAATATTTTGAAAAGAAGGGTGGAAAATGAAAAATTAAAAAAGTTGAAGATTTTATAAAGGGCAAAATTGTATTTTCACGTTGATTAAAGGCGTGGCAGGTTTAGACGTCGGGGTGCAGGGTAGGCTTTTGTTGATTATTTTTTTCCTAAGAAAGATGTAGCTCCATGTGCTTTGTCTTGGCATGGAGAAGGATTGTGTGATACTGCAACTGTACAGAAATGATCACATGATAAAATAGGAGTGTTAAAGGGAACTGTAAGCTCAGTCTGAAGTGACTATAGCAAAAGAGCTTCTGCAGCAGTGTTGGCCAAGCTTCTATACTGAACCTGGCCACTAGATTTTGCTTCTTAGACCACCAAAGATACTAGATTTGGGCCTAAATATATGCAAAAATCAGAGGTAGACTCTCTAACCATTTGTTTTTTATAACTTATTCATTATTTTCTATTAACTATGGTGACTGAATTGGATGGCTGACATTTTGGTGTTCAAGTCTCATGGTTGTCGGGCTAGGTGTTGGTTCGATGGACTGTGGTGGTCAGCTCGGGGTTGAGCTGATTCATTTTAATTTTAAACAAATAACTAACGATTAATATAAAATTTGTAGAAGCGATATCATCAACAATCACTTGACGATAAAGAGAGGCAAAAAAATAGATAATTCCGCTTCAATTCATGGAATTAAGTGCAGTGACAAACAAATAAATGACCTTGACTTGGACGAAAAGCTCCAATTTCTAACTTTATTAAATCACAGTGAGAATATCTCAAAAAGCAGGAATGATGAACCTAATACGGATCCAAACACAGGCGTAATGTGATTCTCGTTTTATTTGTTTTATTTGGTACATCGAAAAGTACGAGAAATTTAAGATAATGTTCTCAAGGGATACAAATTAAAGAAGAGAAGGATATAAATAATCATTTAGAAGGTTTAGCTAATAGTAAATGATTTTCAGGAGAAATAATTGGTGAAACATATCTGACAAGCTTTGCATCTAGTCCATGTTCTCTTAACCACATCAACCTCCCTATGTCAATAATCCACTTGCATTTGAATCCCAGTGCTGCTCGTTTTGTTGCTTCCATTTCTGAGAGAATTTTTTCAACTCCATCAGTATATCCATTACCTTGCTCCTTTCTGCAACAAAAACACAGTTATAAAAATATACCATTTTTAACGAGGTTTCAATATCTATATAGCACTGACACTTCAAATGGAAAATGTGTCTGGTGTCTAACATATATTGGTTTTCGACACCGACAAATGTAGTACATTCAATCAACTTCTATTTTCTTAAATTATTATCGGTATCTATATGTCAATGTCAATGTTTGGGTGTTTGTGTTTGTGTTGGTGCTTCATAATCAATAACTGATTTAACTCTTCTAAAGGGAGTACACAGTAAAGTCATCTTAATCATTAATGCAAAAACCAATCACTGATATTTCAACATACTAATAAGTTTCATGTAATGTCAATCATCGATTCATTCATCAATAGTTGACATTACTTGGTTTACACTCTAAAGTGAATTGGTCACTCTAGAACAATTCACTTTAGAGGAGCCAAAATCTTTAATAACACAGCTTGAAATACTAATTGACAGGTAGCACGAACTTTGATGTCAAATTAACGATTAAAGAATGGAAGGATTACATTGATTGCAAATGCGATATACAATTAGTAATATCAGGAAGATCTGAACCATGATTAGCATCTACCGCCCAGCTGGTAAACCATGTAATGGCATGAAATTCTTCCTTTCTCATTCCCAAATCTAAGAAAAACCTTTTATCTGAAAGGTCACAGTAACAGTTAGCATAGAAACCAGAAGTTATCAGGAGAAGTTTAAATATACAAACTATAGTGTTCACAGGCAAAGAAGAAGGCGTGATTACTTGTGTAGTGTTTCCACTGGCAAAGATGGTGGCAACATGTTGCTATAGCTAAACCTCCAAAATTAATATTAGCAATGTTCTGTTTACTGCTATTTTTTCTATGTTGAGGGAAGCAGCATCTCAAAGTCAAATCTGAGGGAAAAAAGTGGATCAATATTTTTAATTAGAAAAATTGCACAATCATTTTTATGTTTTCATCAATAAAAGAATCATCATGAATTTCATCAGAATGCATATTTAAATTGCAAAAATGACCTGTTGCAGCTCCACATAGATGTTTGCCTGTGGCCAGAAATGGAACTCCTTGCAAAGACTCAACAGCATTCAAATTTAAATCTTCAACTGCAAAGTTGGATTTTCGAATTTTATCAGGCTTAAAATTATAAAGGATAGACAATACAGGACAAAAAATAAAATAAAGCAGCAATACAGAAATATGAAGCAGCAGAAGAAATAAAAAAGGAAGGAATATGAACAGTCGCAGAGCATATTATATCAGGGATTATGAAACTTCAGTTTAAAACTGATGAAAAGTTGGAGAGCATAAAGACCAAAATCTAAATAAATCAAAAAAATGCAAATGTTGTGTGCATATATAGCAATCAAAATTAGCAGTCAACATAGCTCAATCACATATTTCTTTTTAACTTCTAAAAGTAAGCTTCGCAAAGATGTTGAAAGTCATTCATTGCATTGCATAAAGATTGACACATGTTTAAGAACAAGTTCAGAAAATATATTCTACATCAAGAATACTGAAGACCCTTACTGTCAATTCTCAAACGCTCTAACGTCAAGCTCTCATTCTGTCGCAAGGATCGATCAGCCTAGAAATAGCATTGGCATGATGCAAATAACAAATTAGAGATCACAGCAAGTTCAAACAGCTCAGGAACATCTCTAAATATGATCATTATGATTAAGAACTTAGTAAAAGCAGTTCCAGGTCTAAATCTAGAGTACCACCTTCAACTTGTACGCCTTTCGCTCAACGAGGAAGACTCTATTGATTCCATAACAATCTGCCAGCATTTGTGTCAAATACCCTCTACCAGCTCCAAACTCAATCACTGTAGTGACACTGTCCTCTTTCCCCTCATCTGGCTCTTCACATTTTGATGGTTTCTTTGTAAGAGAATTCTTCAATACACCAAAGTCTTCCAAATTTCCCACAATAGATGCCTGCTGCATTATATGTTTCTCCTGAAATGGCAATTTCCTGCAAACAACTCAAGTTGGAAACAGAAACCACACCCAAAAACAAAGGGTTAAATTCAGTTTGCCATGAAACCATGCAAAATTGACTGTCACACACACTGCCCTATGTGTTTAGTTCCATGAACACGAGTAATTAAAGTAATTTGTGCTAAACAAAGTAAGTGAAAGGGGATTTAGGCTGATGAAACTAGCTACTGGAATAAAGTAACAAATCAGAGTTACTGATAAAATGATTTTGATGTAAATCATTTGGGACAACCTGAATTTAGCCCTAAAATAAATTTTGAATCTCTTGGAAATAGCTACCTTTCTTCTTCTTTGCTTTTAATCCAAAGGCTGCAAACCTCTGGCATCTGAAATGAGTCTTGAATATCTTTACACAATGAATCGTGAATAGATTCAATCTTCTCAATCAAATTGCAAAATTCAGGAACACTCATCCTATGAAGGGCATTCCTCTTCATTTCCGAAGAAACGGTTGTAGTGGGCAATCTTGAGTCATTAATCCTTGAAGTTTCCTCCTCTTGTTGTTCTCCATCAGAACCAGCATTGATACCTTTTTGATAGAAAGGTTGGTCAGACAGAGATTGAACCTGTTTCAGCAATGGGCACCGCTTAACATGCCAACTGAGATTTTGCTCAAGTACCGAGCTGTCAAATGATGAAAGGACATAACCAAATCAAAAAGAGCTAAAAGATCAAAGACTGGACATGGTTTTATAATCTAGGTAGCACCAACACTTCACATCAAAGGCATGTCTGACACCAACACATGTAGTTAGTTACATTTAACTTTCGTTATCTCAAATTACTACCGGTGTCGACATGTCAGTGTTGTGTCCGGTGTTCATGTATGTGTCAGTTCTTCATAGATAATAATAGTTTCAGAGAGGGAAAGAGAATAAGTACTGGGATGGATCTATGGGGCATGGAATCCACTGGCCTTCAGACCTTGAGATATGATTACCACAGAATCTGTGTCCATAGAATTGAGAGAGACTCTAAAGTGAGTGAAATGAATGAATAGAATAATAGATAGAAATAAAAATACTAAAACTTACAAGGAACCATTGAGAAGGGTGTTTGCACAAAATCTGTTTTTGTTGGAAAGCCAGAAATTGCAGCGCTTAGTCTCCATATTACTTCCAAGGTAGCTTCTTTACCACTCAAAAAGCTTACAGCCTCAAATTATGGTTTTGGGTGGATTTTTCCATAGTTGTATTACCAAAGGTCAGCCAAATCGACAGGGAAACTCAACGAATTAGCAACCTAACTGCCAGAAAAGTGGTCAAATAAGAAAATCTGGATAAAGAAAAAACAGAAAGAAAAATGTATTAAATTCATAAATCCAATGCCCCTTTACTTGTGTATAAGACATTGAGATTCTAAAACAGCAAGTAAATACAATGCTAGATGTTTCAAACTAATGTATAATATTCAAATAAAAAAAAAAGTACATATGTGATTAAGGGCCATATGTCAGTAGTCAGTCACTAGCATTTCTTTGTTGTGTAGCACTAACATTTCAGATTGAAGGCGTGTAAGGTGTCTGACGGGTGTTAGTGTCCGATACCTATATGACACTGACACTTGTGGTTACATTCAATAGCTTCTATTTTCTTATATTATTACCGGTGAGTGGTGACTACGTGTCAATATCATGGTTAGTGCCAATGCTTCATAGTTTGTTTGATTAAAATGGATTTTCCATTTCAAGTCACAAAAACAACTCGTTGGGTTCATTTTTTCTAATTAATAATGCTGCCATCCAAGATTTGAATAAAGCAGCACAACCCAGTAAAATATTTAAATAAATAAATAAAAACCGTTGGTTTCAGCAGATTCTGACAATCTAAGCTACACAACACTTAACCATTTGATTTATTCAGAAGAAAAAAATACACCAAAACAATTATTTTTACGAAATAAATCAAAATAACGTTCACGTTGGGGCATAGTCTAGTTCAGCTAACCAATTGTTTAGACTCAAGTGAAATTCTGAGTTCGAATATTTGGTCAAACTTTACTTATTTTCTGATGGAACTTCAAATATTTTTGGTCTCTTTCTCGTGAGAATTGGGGAGTTGAGACAAAAAAAATATAGTCTAGTTCAGCTTCATTTTTTGTTCAGACAATTAACCAAACATTACAAAGACATCGCTCATTGATCAACTAATTAATCAATTAAAATCATAGATTACCATAAACTAATCAATTACGGATTTGAATTTTCACATAGAATGTAACAAATGCATTGAAAATCAGCATTGCACGAAAGCTATATACCTAAGAAAGCAGGAGTAAGAACTAGAAGGAAGACGAGACAAGTACCTTGGCAATAGGAGTTTTCCACACACACTGTTGTAGTTGGAGTTTCGGCCTGAAACACAAGGACGACGATTTGGACTCTGCAGAATACACGCCTCACACAAACCAACCTAGTACTACATTGCTTAGGGCGCGTTTGGCTGGATGTTATATTTTACCATTTGATTTTCAAATTTCAAAGGTAAAATTTGAAGACAAAATATAATATAGTTTCCTTGTTTCCTTAACAATTATTCTAGAGTACTTGTTAAACATTATTTTAAAAGTTTGATTTTTTTTTTAAATAGTCTTAGTGGCAAAACTTACGTATTAAAAATGGAGATAGAGGAGTATTTTAAATTTAGTGTCACAATTTATATGGACTATATATCAATTTAAAAGAAATTATATATTTATTTATTGATGTGTTACATTTCTTTATTAATAATAAAAATAAAAGAATTTGAAATTCATTTAAGTATTTTTTTTATTAGAGTTTTCAAACTATTTAGTCGATTATTCTTGATAAAATGAGGGGGAAAATTCATTTTTCGACTTCGATTAATATGATGATAATAAGTTTTATGTAAATTTTATTTGGGGCAGCTCTTAGCAATATATTAAGCTTCGGTACGATACTATTTGTATAAGACAAAGCAAGATTTTGGAATTTCAAGATCTTATAACCTTTAATTATGTTTATACGCTAAATTTAGTTTGACAATTTTGGGAGTTATAGCTGCAAATCCAAAAAACAAATTGTTGTTCCAATCAATTATGTTGTCAAATTAAGACTGTAAGAAAATAGTATTTTAAGTGAGATATTAACAAACACTAAAAAGAGTAAGAAAACAAAAAAATCATTTACATTATCTTTAAACTTATCATTGTTAAAATTTTGACAAAGTTCGAAACACATAGTACTTCGTTTTCATTGCTTGGATCGGCAAAAAAGTGGTATGGAGCGGGTGTAATTCATATCATATAATAATAATGGATTTTGGATATTTATCATTTTCTTGTTCTCATTTATAAGCATTTATGTTTTGTTGTTATAGCTTATTATTTGCGCAATTTATACATCATATTATGACTTTTGTATATTTATTTGATTATAGTTGAATTATTTACTTGGTCTTGATGACCCATGTTTTTGTACATGTAATTTTAGGGTTTTTCATGCCAAAATCTTAACATCATTTGTGTTTTTTTGATTTGTTATGTTTGAATAAAAAAAGAGGAAACTATCATCTCATACCACTTTAGTAATTTTCAAGAACTCTTTATCACACTTTAGGAATGAGTATCAAGTGAGATCTTGAAACTATTTCTATTGATTTTTTTACTAGTATTTGGTGACATTTCGAGCTGTTATAACTACTTCAAATATGAGAAGGAATGCTTATAGGTGGAGTCGTCTCGGCACAGTTGCCTGCTGACTTCCATCACTGCAATGTCTGCTCTCAACGCTCTCCGATCCTCAAAACTTATCTCCTGGAAGCCCGTTCGTCCTCGCTCTCTCTCTTATCATCTGTTTGCTTCATTTATAACCAAACACACCCCAATTATGACGATCTATTTGTGCAGACCGGGAGGCTTCAACAAACCCTAGCAGGATGTGTGGAGCGGAAGGGAAACTCATTGCATTCAGGAAAACTTTCCAAGGTGAGATTGTGTCCTGGATTTGCAGGTCAAGGAAGGTACTTCGATTTTCGTTCGAATTCCATTCCTGCTTCGGTTGAATTTGCTCAGGTTTCTCCTCTATGTACTACTCTCTGTAAAGATGGTTTGAGAATTCGAACTGTGGAGCATTTGCTTTCTGCTTTGGAGGCTGCTGGGGTTGATAATTGTAGGATTGAGGTAGAGAATTTGGATGATTGTGGTGATGATGTTGAGGTGAGAATATTGTTAAATATAAATTTATTTATTTATTTATTCTGTTGGTGAGTAGATGAAATATTAAAACATTCATGAATAAAATGTACTACTAGCATCAGAGTTGGGTCTAGCTGACCAGGCTAGACTCTGACAACATGGTGAACCCGGATTCAAATTTCCGCCAAGAGAGATATCGGCATTAGTGTCTGACGGCCTCGAATATGATTAGTGGCGCACATTACCGCTAGCTCTGTCTATGTTTTTTTTAGCAATTTGCATTTTACAGTTATATAGATGTTACTAGAAGCCTAGGATACCCTTTTGTTTAAGGGTGCATTCAACTCTAATTCATCTCCCATGACAATTAGTAGTTCTAAATAGCAGGGTTGGACACATCCATGCACAAAAGGGTATTTTAGTAACACTCATACACAATCAAATCATTAAATGTAATGCTTACTTTTATAATATATATAGTAAGTGTTTAAGCTGTGATACTATCTTTATTCTTAAATATATGTCTCTTTGCAAAAAACTTGTTCTAAAATATAAGTCTCATTTTAAATGATTAGATACATTTATCATTTTTTCCAAATATGCCTCTAATTAATAATTTTGATACCACTAAGTGTCTTAGAAGATGAGAAGAGTTGAACACATTCATATACAAAAAAATATCTTAGGAACATCCATATACAAAATGGACAAATTAAATATACTATCTACTTTTCTAAATATATGTGAAAATTGCACACAAAAAACTTATAATAAAGGAAATAGGTAGTAATTAATAAGCCAAATAAGTTCGAAATGAACTCTTCCAAATAAGTGCCTTCACAAAATTATGAAATGAGTCAATATTATAATAGTAGTATGATAAGAAGAGGCCTTAGCAGTTTACCAGCAACCTCTAATAATTGCTGCTACTTTGTGTTTGGTTCTATAAGAACAGTACAGTTTGTAATTTTCATATCAATTCTCCCAGGCTCCACACTTCATCAAAATAAAGAGAATATTTTCAATTTTGTGGAAAGAAAAGAATCTGCAATTAAATTTTCTCCCTTTCCTTTTGTCCTCTACGTTTAGTTCTTGGAATAAATATATTGTACTCAAATAGTATTATTTTCCATAATTTCTCGCACAGATTCCTATATTTGACGGGTCGGCAAGGGAATGGGTAGCAGCCTTGGAAGAAGTCGGTTTAGAGATAGCAACTGATGTTGATGGAAAAAGCTGCGAGAAAATAGCTCCACATGTGAATGAACCAGTGCATGTTTGGAAGAATGATTCTTTTGTTGCTGCATTTCCTTCGGAAGTGGTTCGAGTAACTTATGGCATAAACTTTCCACAGGTAAGGATAGGTTGATACATTGGATTGAGAATATCGATCAAGATTTTTCTTAGCATATGCCATTAAGATATTTCTATTTTCTTTCGGTTTTCTTCAATACACTATACTTACTGGACTTTCATAAACGAAAAGTTTTACTTGCTTTTCTTTTTATAGATCTTCTCAAGTCACCTAATTTTCTAAGGTTAAAAGAGCATAGTTGACATGTCTTTCAAAAGAGGAAGCACCAAGGAGAAGCAACCTAAAGTGTCACATTATTTTGTTCCAAAATGTCAAACTTAAAGCTTCCAACAACAACAAAAACTAAAACATTTTCCCACTAGGTGGGATTGGCCACATAAATCAAAAGATGCCATTTTATTGTTGCAAAAACTAATGCACACTTAAGGCTACGAAAGGAAAATAATAAGTAGGAAACCAGATAGCAGTTTGAAGCTTTGTGTTATTTGACTAATAATCATTGCAAAATTGTTTTTATCTTCATTCTTCACCAGAGGATGTCTTTCGAAGAGCATATCAAATTTCTTAGTTTCAGGCATTTTTAGTGACTTTTTTTTTTTATAAAAAACTAGTTGTGGTAATGATAGAACTGTTGGGCCTAAGACTAGTGAAAGGCCCAAACCTGTTGTGTGGAGAGTGTATGTCCGCAAGGGTAAAAAAGAGAAGAATCATTATATTAATGAAATGGCAGGGAAACTCTCTAAATTCTAGGTATTTCAGTTACGTAGAGGGGAATAAATTGAGGTGGGTAGTGCAGCATTGGTTATGCACAATTATTGTTATCATTGTATTAGGAGAGTATTATTTTCTCTGGAGGAGCTCTGCTCTAGTTTATACATTTTAACAGAATTTTCCCTTCTTCCATAAATCAATTAATCCTCATTTCATCTATCATTTAATTGTTTCATTGATTCCTACTTTCTGTGAGCCTATCAGGTAACAATTTTTATCTAAGGTTGAGAATGCAATAGAATATGATAAGTTGTTTCCCCATCATGATTACCCTTGCATGAGAATCAAAACTTTTACCTTGTTCCAAGAGAATACTAGAGAACAAATCAGCTAAATTTTTTAATTTCAAAAGATTTTGTATAGCAAGGTCGCAACTACTAATATTTTAATCATTTGAAGGTTTGACATTGAATATTAGGCAAATACACCTTTCTTTTACAGGCACCTGCTATTGGCCTCAAGTGGTTTCCTACAACCCCCTTGGATGATTTGGTTTATTCCACGGAAATAGCTCCGTCAAGAACCTTCTGCATCTACGAGGAGGTTAGTCATAGAGTCCAGCAATTTGTAGTCTACTTAGTGGATAACAGAATATTATTGATGTTACTTGTATGTGTTAGGCTGTATGATTAACCAGATGTACAAAAACCTTGCTTTATTTCACTTAGTGAGGTCAGCCAAATAGATATAACTGACACTAATTTTTTCAATCAAAAACCAAATTGTATTGAGGAGATCCCGGATCGGTCTTCAGAGCTGTATTGTATTGATTCTGGTTACCCTGACTGAATTGTATCAATAAAATCCATCATTTGATTGATTGTTCATCTTTTTCGTCTCTTTGTAGTTCTTACTTGTTGAATCTATTAGCTTCGTTGAACGTGTTTAATGCCATGCAACTGGATACCCTGCTTTAAAATATCTTTTGCAGGTTGAGCAAATGCGCAATGCTGGACTTATCAAAGGGGGCTCTCTGGAAAATGCCATTGTGTGCAGGTATTTACTTTGCTATAAAATTGTATTAAATCCGTTCTTAATGCTCAGCTATGTGATAGCTAGAGATCAATTTTGATAGCTTATGATACTAAAGCACAGTTTATGCAGCCACATTGATTTGTTAGAATTTACCCAAAATTTCATGCTCGAAAAGCATAGATCCATGTAATTAGGATCATAAATCTTGGCACTAGATTCTTAAAGTAAGTCACTGTTTCGTCAAAGTATGGCATTATTTGTTTATGGTATTTATAACTTAGTTACAATTCTAGAGTTTTCATAGGCGTTTAATTTCTTATGTAAGACGTAGTTTTCATGATTCCGTTGCAAGACTCAATTAGAAATTTATACCTTAATCTCAAATAATAAGATCAGTGATCAGTTGAAATCAGAGAAATTCATTTCCATTAGTACACTGAATTATGTTCTATTGTTGGTACATATCATTGTATAATTGTTACTGTTTTCTTTTGCAGCACAAGCAAAGGCTGGTTGAATCCACCTCTTCGTTTCAGTGATGAACCATGTCGTCACAAGATTTTAGATCTTATTGGTGATCTCTCCCTGTTTGCTCAGTTTGGAAATCAAGGACTCCCAGTGGCACACATTGTAGCTTACAAGGTTTGTGTTTTTCGTACTCCTCCCTCCCTATACTCGATTTTTAATGTGTCACAAATGTTGGTTTTGTATCTTGTGCAACCTGACACAACACGATTTTTAATGTAAATGATTCTTATGCTATTGCTTGATGCAGGGTGGCCATGCATTGCATGTAGATTTGGCACGCCGACTGATGGGAACGACGTGAAATGCTGGCATATTTTTTCCTCTGATAAACAAGAACCTATTGCAAATTTTGGTGAATTTGTTGCTGAAGTTCGATCTTATGCTTTTGAGCTCCTCTGCAGCCATGGTGGGATACTGAAATGCGTAGTCTCTCTTTAGGAACCTGCAGAGAGGTCAAGAAGGCCAAGTCCTCCCAAGTATTGTTGCCACCACTTCGTCTATAAGCGTCCAAACAGAAATTTTGTAAAAGAAAGTAGTTCAATTTCTTAATTATATGAATTTCAAATATTAAAGGAAAACCATTTAGCCAGAATCACAATCAATAATATTTCGATACCATTTGATAAAATGGTCAAATGATTTATGTATTAGTCCTATCATTACACTTAGTAGGGATTAATAATTAAATTTGTTAATACTAATAAATTGATCAAATGATTTATGTATCAGTCCTATCATTACACTCAGTAGGGATTAATAATTAAATTTCTTAATACCAATATACAAGCTAGAGTGGAGAAAGAATTGGATTGCAGAATTGCATGACCATGGAAACGCATTCTTGACAATAATTGTGTCATGCGGTTGCTGATTTCAATTGTCAAATCTCATATCTATGAAAGATGTTATGTAAAGCAAGTTTAGTGAAGGTGTAATGTGAATTATTTGATCTCATACCATTGGATAAAAAACCGAGCTCAGGAACTACGAAAACTTTTGAGTGACACGATGAATGATCTCTTCCACTGTACGTTGTCTGATAAAAAAAATTCCTCACTTTGTTTGATCATACAGAAATGGTAGAGGTATAAATGTAAATATGGTGACAATGAAACATTATTTCAATAATTGATCTAAAGTTTTGAGGTTTTAGGGCTAACGATTTGGTCTGGTAGTAAAAATAGACATTGAATCTACAAGTTGTGGGTTCAATTCTTGCTAATGCAATTGGAGTGAGATAAACGTAAATCCCTTTTAAATGTCTAGTGAGCTCGAAGTCTTTTCTATCTTGAACTCAAATACAATCTCGTCACCATAAATTAGTGAGTCCAAAGGTCTTTCTTACATTGAACTGAAAATCATTCTTTCACTTTCAAATTTATTTCATAAAAGAAAGTTTAATGAATTATTAGAGACAATAATAGAGTTATAGTGATCAAAGAACATAACTATCCTTCAAACATTTGTCCCATCATAAAAAAAAATCCATCAAACATTTGAATGGTAGGTAGGAAGAGACTAGTAATAAGCTTATTAGCAATTACGAGACAATCTACAATTCGGATATTCAAATCAACTCCACTTGTATTTTGACTCAATTTGTTCAAGTTCATGTCCAACTCATTTAAACTCAATAGTGTTTGATTCGAGCAGCAAATTCGACATTTTGAATTTGCAAACTAAATCTATTGGCATAATATATATATATATATATATATATATATATATATATATATATATCAAATAAGATAAATTACAATAAAATAGTGAATGGTTGAATTTTGACTATACAAACATATATCATGATTTAAAATTATTTAAATGATACATGATCACTTAAAAAAGTCACATAACTTTTTTTATTGACGTATATAATTTGAGGATTTGTTATTAGTTTTAATTGTTTTATGTGTTTTGTTGTATTTGTGAATGTATTTGAAATATTAAATCATGTGTTATGATGAAATTTTGTGATTATTAATATCTTTAAAGAATTAAAAAATACTTTTATTTATAACTTGCAATTCCAAATCGTTGATTACTAAATTGATTTGGTTGGGGTTTATGTAAAAATTGTGAATTAAAAATTCAATTCAATCCAAATTAAATTGATGAGTTTTGAGTATCAAATTTAGTTAAAATCGACATGAACACGGTAGTTGTAATGTATGTACATTTTAAAAAGAAAGTGTTATGGATGCGTAGTGAGTTGCAAATAAGTAATAAATAGAGCCCCATCACGAAATTTATTGATATAGAAAAATAGTAAAAATATGAACTTTATATAAAAAAGTCTCCTGATAAAAAAGGTCCCCTAAAAAAAACTTTATAATCGAGAGAGGTCTTTAATATGAAAAATAAGAGAGAAAAAAATTTAAGGACAAAATTTAAAATACAAGAGAAATAGACCCAAAAAAAATTCAAATACACGAGAGAAAAACAAATGAAAATAATTCATTCTCATCACTAGTCTCATGATTGAGGAGATTAATTTTAAGATATTACTAAAATTGATTTAAGCAACTGATTTATTCAAAAGAGTATTTTTGTATACATTCATTAGTATCACATTATATTGATTTATTAAACTCTTTGATTTTGTTTTCTAGATTGGAAGAAAATCTAGACGAGCCCAAACCGATTACAGAGCATATAATATGGGACTGTTGCCTTTTGTACCCCCATTTAGACTTGTACCCCCCATTTTGTTAAAAACCCAGTTTTACTCTCATAAATTCCTTCACGTGAGCGGTAAAAAAAAAATAACCTCAAAATCTGACCCCTTCGTTGAAATTTCTGGTAAGTAAACGAAATTTACGGTAGTTGTATTTTCAATACCGGAAATATCAAATTTCCGGAAGCTACCGGAAATTTCAAAAATTTTGAAAAATCCGGTAGTTTATTTTTGTTCACCGGAAATTTCGTTGTTTGAAATTTCCGGTAGTTAATCTCGAAATTTCAAAAATCCGGTGCCATAGCTTAGTTGGTTGGAGCGTCAAACCTTGATGGTGGAATGGTTGGAGGGCCAAACGAAAGGTTTACAAAACCAGGCTACCTTCCATGGGGGACTGTGTGGCATAGCTGGTTGGAGCGCCAAACCCTGGTGGAATGGTTGGAGCGTCAAACGAGTTGTGGAAAGATTTACAGAACCCTAACCAGAGCTCTTGATACCATGAAATTTCAAAAAGGGCTGAAATACACAGTGTACCGGAAAATTTCAAAAAAAGGCTAAAATTTCCGGTAAAGAAATCTGAAAATTGAAAAATCCGGTAGTGAAAAATGCATACCAGAAATTTCATTTTTGAAATTTCCGGTAAGCCATCCGGAAATTTCAAATTTCCGGTATTGATTTTGAACTACCGGATTTTTCAATTTTCCGGTGACCTTCCCGGAAATTTCATTTTCGAAATTTCCGGTACGTATTTTTTCTTTTTTTTACTTTTTTTACTGATTTTTTTAAGGATATTTTGGGTATTTCACTCAAAAAACATTAAATTGGGGGTAGAAGTTTAAATGGGGGGTACGAAAGACAATAGTCAATGGTATTATTGTTAGTGAATAGATCCTTATTGTGCTCTTGTAACAATTTTAGATTGGGTTTGGGCTCTTGCTACACTCTTGTTACACTCTTTACCTAGTTACAACCACTAGTATTTTTACAGTTTTGTACAAGTATCTATAACACTCTTGATAGTACCTATTTCAATGTACCAAACTCAATTCACTATTATTATGAATGAACCAACGTCAATTTATTTGAGTAAAAAAAAATAAATTCTATAATTATTTTTAGTTTTTATATTTAATAGAAAGATGCATTGTTAGTGATTTTTAAAATTAATATGATTAAAATCATAAAGTCTCAAGGGCATATTAGTTTAGGAGTGATTCACAATGTAAAAATACTTATACACTTAATATTCGTACCAACTACTAATTCCTTATAGTATAATACAATTGTGTGTTTCTTAGTTTTTTTATTAATTTTTTTTCAATAAAAAAACTAAAAATATATGATGTTTATATTTTTTATTAATCAATAAAAAGAAGATGCACACGACCTATAACTAGGTAAAACAATGCGGCACACAAATAAGACACATGGATAAGTAAATATTAGTGGTTGTAATTAGTTAGTGGGAGGGCAAACTTATTAATGTTAATAATCGAACTCTGGATTATATTTATAAAACTTCTTTAATGCTTCAACTCTTACTACTGAGCTATACTTTCTCAAACGGTGGATCTCTATTTAACATGTGCACAAAGAGGAAATAACCGCCAGCTCTACTTAATCGGTAGTAGGAGTTTATCACATATTGATAGATCAAAGTCTCCGAAGTCTATAAATAGAAAAAAGTGTTTTGCATTTAAGAGGAGATTCTCTATTCATTTTGATACATTTCAACTTTAATTTGTAGTACTCTGTCAACTAGATCTATCTTTAGTTCTATATCCGAAACAATACTAATTAAGTTTATATTTTATAAAAATGTAGATTTAAATTTTGATGTAATGTGAAGATTTTACTTGTAAATAATGTGAAAATAATATTTAAACATAATTTTTATTTTGAACTTTGAGTATACATAAATATTTCCATGCACCAGAGACATTTAAAAGATTGTTGAGAAAAATAGTGATCAATGAAACCTAAATATTTTGTGTAGTTTAATTTTTTTTGCATTTGTCAAAGTCATAAATCAAATATTGTGGATCAAAGTCCAAGAGTTCACATTTCAATTATGTGATTTGAATCAAAATATACCATTGAAATATGAGTCTTTCAATCTAATCGAATCATTGATGCAAATAACTTTTAAAATTGCCTATTATCTTTATGAATCAACAAAAATGCTTCCCATGTGATTAAGTTGAAATATTTATGATATGAGTGACCTAATTTTGTTTTCATAATAAAAGGTAGGTTT
>JBBPBR010000005.1:47903941-47923960 GCA_037974775.1 Cicer pinnatifidum | reverse complement strand
ATATATATATATATATATATATATTTTGTATGAAAATGTCATTTTTAAACGAAATAAAAATAATTTAGGTGTAAGTATTAATTAAAGTACTTGAAGAAGATGTTTACCACAATGTAAATGTCATTCTAAAATGAAATATTAAGAAGTTATTTATATTATGTGAAAAGTGTTAAAAAGACATACAATTTTATTATTTATAAAAAAAATTATTTTTTCTTTCGGTTCATTTGATTTGAACTATCAAATTGAACCGAATGTTTGTGAACTTTAATTGAATCAAGTTTGAGATGTAAAATAAATTTATTATGAAACTCGAGTTAAGTTTCGAATTGAATAAATATTTATTGAGTTGAGTAGGACCTAGTTCAACTCAAATCGACTCATTTCCAATTTTTTCAGGAGTGAGAATATCACTTAAATTGGGGGGACCATGTCCCATGATGTTATTGCCACTTAGTATAGAGTTATGTCTACTACCGTCATTACTCATCAACATCACACACTAAAATGAAAAGTAACCAAAGACTAAAGGCCCGTATGGGATGATTGTAAGTTTTTAGTGTTTGGTTTTGAAATTGAATTTCAAAACCAAAATTTGTTCGGATAAAATGGTGTTGAATTTATTTTTTACTTAATTTCAAAATATTTTTTCCTTAAAACTAAAAACATATGTTTTTTATTTTTTTATTTTTGTTTTAAAATTTAATATGTCACCACTAGTACATAAATATATCACTCCAACAACCACCATCTCTGACCGACTTGAAGTAACTAAAATATCACTACAAGGAATTGAATAGTGATATCTCTTTTTTTAAATTTACTTTTAAATGTCTATTCTCTATGTAAGGATAATAAATCAGATCTTAGATGATATGCACATAGGGTGGAGATCCGTTGATTCAAAAAGTAAATATGTGATAGATTATTTTTCTTAATAATTCAATATAAACGACGAGTTTCACTAATCTAACCATCAACTAAAAAAATTTATTGAGTAAATGAACTATATAAATTTTTATAAAATTTTAAAACCATTTGATATTTTTTTTAATAATTTCAAATCAATGTATGATAAGCTTTAAAAAAAATATAAGTACATAAGATGTGATGAGATTATTTTTGTCGAGCTTTCATTGTAAATCACTTTCTTAATTTTCTAAGGATGAAATGATCTCAATTTATAGAAGTCACGAAGTTTCAAATATGAGAAGCATTAAGATATAATTGTTGGAAATTTATATGATTGTCCATTGGATATATCCTTCTAGCTAAATTGAGAGGATGAGTATGGTGATCCATTGTTGGTTCTCGTCAGTATGAGGATGAAATTTTTATTCTTGATGTGACAATTGCTTTTTTATTTTTCCTTTTTCCAACATATTTGGAGTAGTGTGCAATCAAGGACACATTGTGTACCTTTGTGCTGTCACACAATTTTCTCATATGCGAGGATGATTAATGAACAATGTTCATTCTCACTTTTGTGTAGCTTATCTTTTAGGACTTGTGCAAGTTCACACAAATATTCTTAATCTTATTTTTCACAGTTTGTTATCCTTATTATTCTTCAAATTATTTTGGATATATCGGATGCTTGAGATAAATGTAGAATCATCCACCTGAAACCAGTACCACCAACCACTTTCATTGACCACCACCACCATAACTATTAACCACACATCTCTGATCATCACCACCATCTTAGACCACCTTCGCCACCTACCTTTGATCACTATCACATATCAGTCACCTCTGACTACTACCACCATCATCGACTACCATCTTAGTCCGTTTGCACCACCACTGACCACCCACCTCCGACCATTGACATCAACCACCGTCTTTTGACCATTACCACCGTCATTGACCACAACAATTGAACATACATCTGCAACCACCGTATCTCACCACCACCTCCGACTGTCAAAACACCTCTTTTGACTGTTGCAACCACCTTCAACGACTAATCACCATTATGATAGTCACATTCTACAAGTACCAATATTACTAAAAAAAATTATAATTAAAAATTATAATATTTGAATTATTTTAAAATAATTAATATAATTTTTTATTAATGATTTTTTATTTTATATATGTTAATATTTTTTATATTTGAATTTTATAAACGGAACAAAGAAAATAATTCAATTCAATTAAAATAAAAATTGAAACTCAATTTAGAAATGAAATTAAGAACTGAAATTTAAAAATTAAATATTAAAAAAAAAACTAGTTTTAATTTTTGCAAATTTCTAAACAAAAAACTAGAAATCACTCTCATGGGGCTTAGATATTAGATTTTGTGAAATATAGAAATTTATAGATTGTGACAACCAATTATTTCTATCACCAATGTCCATTCCTTCTATCATAACCTCATTTGTTTTATCAAAATTACCAGGACTAATTCTTTTCATGAAAAACCAAGTAGTCCATAACAGGATTCACCATAATAGTGGTCTAATAATAATAACAACGAAACGAAGTTAAGAGAAAAATGAAAAATTTATTTGAAATAATCCATGGTTGATATGAAAATTTTGTACCCATGAGAGGATCTAACTTTCAAGTGACATCCTTTACCAAATATTGCATGCAGAAAAGACACAAATTAAAGGAGAGTAAACCCAAATATAATGGTTCAAAATTTTTAATAGTTCTCCGGCAGTTATAAAAACTCTAAATTTAGAAACAACACAGACAAATTTAAAAGCAAAGAGAAACTGTGAAGTATAGTGTATTATAATTGTGCTTAATTAGTTAGTGAAAGTCTAAAAACTTTATATTAAGCTAATGTGATAATTTTTATTCTGTTTTGCCTCATTTTCTGTTTTGTTAGTTACAAATAGTTAGTTATTGGAGGGAAGGGATAGCTATATAAGGCATGACTTGTAGCTTGTTAACAACAATGTTAATGATAATGAATGATTTCTAGATTAATTAGGGAGAGCTCACGTGAGCATAGAACAAAGAAAATTGGGAGCTAGAAAACATTCACAAAAAAAAAAGGTTTGCAGCAGTTAAAAAGGACACCTGCAACGATTATAACCGCGGTAAATGAATGTTTGCGACGGTTCTCCAACGGTTGCATATTTGTATTTCGCGAGGCCAATTTGCGATTGTTCAGACAACCATTGTTCTAACTATCGGAAACATTTGCAACAATTTCAAATTGCCTCTATATATTTTTTGCCACAATTAGAACTGTCGTTAAACACGTTAAATTTTATTTGTTTCTATAGAATTGCGACAATTATCAACCTTACTGTATGTATTTTGAGGAAGTTTGAATCGTCGCTATATACATTTTGAGGCAGTTTGAACTGTTGCAAACATACTAATTTAAAATAAAAAATTATGACCCAACTTTTTTTCTATTTTTTGTTAAATAAATTAAATTTTTTTATTAATTAAAATTAAAAAAATATTAATAAATATCATCCACATAATTAAAATACACAATTATATAACTATTGTGACTAATAGTTGGAAGAAAAAGAAAAGAAACACTAGCAGGAAGTCAAGTGAGAGCGTGAGCATTATTTTTATGAAATAATCATAATATAAACTATGATAAAATATGTAGTGTTTTGGCAAAAATATGTGAAGGTCAATAACTACCTCTTGTATTTGTGAAAGTTGAGTAATTGACTAGGGTGCAGCACACTCTCCATTTACTTATCAAGAACTATAACAAGGGGCTTTCCATTAATCACACCATACTCAACAATAATAATAAAATAAAAACCACAAATGAATGTAAAAAAAAAAAAACAACCACAGGAAATGCATAGAAGACATCATAAATAAATGAAACATCAACAATATAACTTCATTTTTTTTTAATCATTTTTTGTCTTGTCAATTTTCATGTAGAGGAGTCCTTCAATTCAATCATAACTAGTACATGAAAATAAATATCATATTTCACAATAATGTAACTTAAGCAAGTTGTATGTTGATATTTTGCACCAATGAAATAAAAATAAATTAGTCACATGGTTATAAGCAATGAAAGTAAAACAATTTACTATAAGATGTTCTATTATTCCAACAACTTTTTTTTTCTCTCCATATTATCCACTATATGTACATATCTTCTAATTTCAAGTTAATTAAATAAGTTCCACTATATGTTACAATATATTGCACTATATTTATAATATCGTACCTTACTTAGTTATTGATAAAAGAAATATAAAATAACAATAAAATTTAATTACAATTTTAATCTCTTTATTTTTAATGATTTACAAAATTGATCCTCTATTTTAAAAGTCGATAATTTTAGTCTCTTTCTTTAAATTATTTTTATATGACATATAATATGATGATGTAGAATATTTAACACCCATATAATTAAAATAAAATATCGTAAACACCTATATATTTTAACTTTGGAAAATTTTCATATTTTTAATTTAACTGTAACATATAAATAATTTATGCAAATATATGGTTCTATATCATAAAATTATATATCAAGTCATTAAAAATATGTTAGGTCGTTATTTTTGAGTTCAAAAGTATGAGAAAGACAAAAACTATCGATTTTTAAAATAAATAGATCAATTCCATGAATTAGTAATAACAAAGGATTAAAATTACAATTAAATCTAAAAAAGTTTAATTCGTTTGATTTTTTTATTGAAAGAGATAAAATTAGTTATTTATATAAAATATGGGGCAAAGGTATATAGTATGGTGTATAATTTTATGATTTTTTTAAATCAATGACATGAAAATCGGAAAATACTCTCCACATTATTAAAAAGAAAAAGCCCAAAACTACAGTAAGAACAAGCCCAATATCGAAACAAACCTCCACGTCATCATCATATATCACCAACAAAAAGAACCCTACAAAACACCAATCTCATCACTCTTCTCTCCCTCTCTGCAATTCTAGGGTTTATTCTCGCTTCACCGCCGCACACGCACACTCTTTCTCTACTCAACCAACAATGGCAGAACGTGGAGGTGGCGAACGAGGTGGTTTCGGAAGAGGCTTCGGAGGAGGTCGCGGAGGAGGCCGAGGCGGTGACAGAGGCAGAGGCCGCCGCAGATCCGGAGGCCGTCGCGAAGAAGAAGAAAAATGGGTCCCAGTGACCAAACTCGGACGCCTCGTAAAAGAAGGAAAAATCCGAAGCCTAGAACACATCTACCTTCACTCACTCCCAATCAAGGAACACCAAATCATCGACACACTAGTGGGCCCCACACTCAAAGACGAAGTGATGAAAATCATGCCGGTTCAGAAACAAACCCGTGCCGGTCAACGAACCCGGTTCAAAGCCTTTGTTGTTGTAGGTGACAACAACGGTCACGTTGGGCTTGGTGTTAAGTGTAGTAAGGAGGTTGCTACCGCCATTCGAGGTGCGATTATTCTTGCAAAGCTTTCTGTGATTCCTGTGAGGAGAGGTTATTGGGGTAATAAGATTGGGAAACCACATACTGTTCCTTGCAAAGTTACTGGGAAATGTGGATCTGTTACTGTTAGAATGGTTCCTGCTCCTCGTGGTTCGGGTATTGTTGCTGCTAGGGTTCCTAAAAAGGTTTTGCAGTTTGCTGGAATTGATGATGTTTTTACTTCTTCTAGAGGATCTACTAAGACCCTTGGAAATTTCGTCAAGGTTTGTGTTTTTTTTCTTCTATTTTTATTTTAATTTGTGTTATTATTATTTATTTGTGTTTGTTTATTATTAGTTTAGTCTTAAATTAGTGTTTGCAATTGTTTTTTCTTTTGATTTTTAATTCGTATATTTAAATGATTTTATTGTTATGCATCAAATTGTATGTCGTGTTGATTAATGAGATCTACTTACGGATGAAAATTCGAAATTTGTCTCGGACTTACCTCACTGGTCTGAATGTTAAGGGATTTGGACGGGAAAAATCCATATATCATTTCTATGGCAGGACATACAATATTTTTATTGAAAGATCTACTTGGTTGAATGTAAACTGATATTTGAAAGTCTAAATTGAAGTGAACAAAGTTATGGGCTGATGTTTCGATTGATTTATGATTTATTGTGAATGTATTTATTTATCAGTTTGTCAAGGAAACTTATTACTCACTTTACACTTTAAACTGATTTGTCCACTTTGGAGAAGTGAAATCCTAAAATTTAGCATATCAAATGCAAGTAAGGGACTCTTTTTCTAATTTAACATATCAAAGCTTGAAAGAAATGGATTCATTTTCATTTTATGAAGCCTTTGAAAAATGCGTTGAATTTTTGTGGTTTATGAACATTATTAAATTCTTTTTTGTTTGTATAATTGAGAACTATGACATAGTATCGTACATTTTCTGGATGAAATGTATGAGACAGTGTTTGATGGCTAGTTTCTTTGTGTTTTTTCTGTCTTGTTTTGGTTTGTTAGTTTATTGTGTGTTGTGTTTGTAATTATGCAAATGAATTTGTGAAGGTCTGTAATTTGAAATAATCAGCCAGTCTTGTTTGTGTGTCATCATCCTTTCTTTAAAAGGGGGTATTAATGCTAATGATTTTTGCAGGCTACATTTGACTGTCTGCTGAAAACCTATGGTTTCCTGACACCTGAATTCTGGAAGGAGACTCGCTTCAGCAAATCTCCATTCCAAGAATACACAGATCTTTTGGCAAAGCCAACAGGAAAGGCCTTAATCTTGGAGGAAGAAAAGGTGGAAGCTTGAGTTTTATAAGTTTTGGTTTTATGATAAAAACTATGTTAAGAATGTTAGGTTTCATACTTTGTTGCTTTTGTGGTTTACTTTCTTTTTGAGGGACGGATTAGTTCTTTATATTGCATTTGGTTTAATCAACTATTTTATATTTTAATTGAATGAATATTCGTTTGAGTTTTGAAAGAAATAGTTTTCTACCTGGAATATGACAAATCACTATTACTTTGCAATATGCTATTTGATACAAATTGATGTCAAATAACTGCTATTGCAAACTCCTATAACAACCATGGTATATTTATGATCTTATACTAAAATTGAAAGTAAAATTGATCACTAGTTAATGATTAGATGATTTTATAGACAAGATTCAGAAAGGAAAGCTGTCCTTTACCTTAGTTGTGAATCACTGCATGTTTGTGGCTTTAAGTAGTCGCCGATGTTTGTTATCGTGGTGAAAACAGAGTGAATACATGTTAAGCCTGAAGCTACAATTTGAAAGCAGAATTATACATACAAGTGGTATTATGAAATTCTACACAAGCGGTTCTTTAGTGCGATCTTGTAAGATTCAATTTTTGCAAGTTATAATGACATGGAACATGCTATGGGCAGCTCTATGAAAGCTTGTGGGAGGGGGGTTGAGTCAATGAATTTGGATTAGGTGCAGTTGTGGTTCGGTCCAGTCAGGTAGAGTTAGAGTTAGCATTTCAAAACTGTCTGAGTTGTAGTTCGGTGCAGTCAGTTAGAGTTAACATTTCAAAACTGTCTGAATAAAATTGAACAATTTAAATTAAATTTTAAGACAGCTTGAAACTTGTGTAGTCAGTGATGAAAATGATCGAGCTACAAACTTATCTCTTTATACTTTCTCTAAATTTGAATTTCTTGCCTGTCCAAACAATATTGCACTAGATGAAAAGACAATGTGTAACCTCTCATCACACAGTATCATCGTCAGAAAGACAAAACCCAAATAAGTGGTCATGCATGAAATTCAAATTTGAAGAAAGCATAAAGAGACAACTAGTTTATAAGCAAGTGATTGAAAATTAACGAGAAAATTTTATTGGAAAAAAATCTTAACAATTGACATTGGTAAAATCAAACATTCTACATTTCTGTCTCAATTATCTGCTTGTTATTGAAAGTCCTCCTTACTAAACTTTGATATATGTACATATCATAGTAGTTCAATTAGTCTAGTTATATGGTAGACTTGCCCTTAAGTGTATTCAACTTATTCATTGGATAACTCCTCTCAGTCGGGTATATATTCTAGCAGTAGCAATCTGACTAGTTGCACTCAGTGGTATTCTACTTTGTAGAGTCATATTTTCAGGAAACTATATATTGTTGCGGATTACGAGTTCAAGGAATATTTTATTGGACGGTTTCCATTTGCATATTTTCCTTTTGTGTTTGATGATGACTCGTTCTCATTATATAGTGTCGATTAAGCGAATCAAACTCAACATCGTTATGTCTTGTTAAGCAAGCAGTGCCATATTATTTGATCATAAATCATGTTTAATAATGAACTATTTTACTCAACCTGAAGTTCCGCATAAAGAAACAGGTATTCAGCCATTGTGTAATACAAATCAAAATAGTATAATTTCCATTAGTATTCATGCATTTGATCGTATCCTATTTAGTTAAACTTCAACAAGTGGTAACAATTCATTCAAGTGGCAATCTTTTTAAACAAAAAATATAAAACCAAACTGATCTACAATTCATTGAAGACAGTATAACTATCGATAATTCTTGACTTATTCCAATTAAATATTTAAAGATAATTACTAAAAAGTTATATAGAACTCGAAAATGATCAAATTCCTTTCTCCAGCATCATAAACACTGGAGCCTAAATTATGAGCACATAGTTTCTGAATCTTGTTAATCCCAAACAGCAAGACATTATCAAATGCTCCATGTTATTGCAGCACAAGCCTATTCTCAATCAAATTCCTTGCAAAGAAAAGTATAATGATTGCAACTCATGCTGTTCCATTTAACTGACTCTTCCAATCTGGTGTTCTGTTGGTTCATATACATGATTCAGAGCTCTGACATAAGCATGGGCCATCTATTTATGTTCTACAATGCTGAAATTAGTTTCCTTGCAAAATTTCTTTTTCACTGCTGAACAAATGTAGAAGCAATATACTGCTTTGATTGTACTTTGCAAGATTTCCTTCCTAAAACATTCATGTTTCAGAAGAGAGATGCACAAAATTACTAGATTTGCATATATTCTCCAAAATATTGATTGCTTCCTCCAGATCAGTAACCACAAAGCTTTGAATGTAAGAACATAAGCCAAGGGCTCAGTTAAGCAATCTATTGAGTCACCATCATTCACCAATATGTAAACTAAACCTCGCGCTTCTTTTCGTCCAACATGAGCAAAAGTTCATCTCGGTTTACTATCTTTGCCTTTTTGCTTTTCTCCATGACCAAAACTCCATCTGCTACTCTTTCATCTTCAACTTGAAGTTCGGGCGTTAAGTTTTTGTCTATCATAGTAGAGTTGCTCGTGTCCTCTGAACTGCATTTCTGAAACTGGAAGTTTGGATTCAAGCAGTTTCGGATGAAAGTACCAGAGGCTTCTGCATTTACATATTGAGTTGAAGGAATGCTTACGGTTTCATTGTTTGCAGGATTATAACATTGAATCCCCAATTCAGAATGAATTCTTTCTTTTAGAGAAGCCATCTTAGGCTTCTCACCGTGCACTAGTATAACATGCTTTGGGGAGAGAAACTTTACAAGATCCATTATCCCTTTAGAATCGGTATGAGGACTAAAAGCCAACTGATGAATCTGTCAATTTAAGACAATTCAAAATTATTAGAGAAACTAAATGAACTGATTTGATTTCCTTGCATGTTAGTTTGTACTATACATATATATATATATATTTATATATATGCTTCAGAGAGTAAGGCCCAGAATAGATCTCCAAATGATTAGTGTCGCCACATTAGTCTTCTAAATATTTTCCTCAGATTGAATGATATAAAATAGTCACTTAATTAGTCCTTGTATCATCACTTAGTTATCCATATGGACAAATTTTATAACTACAGTGTATTTTGAGGGATTAGTTTGTTGAAAAAAACTATTCAAAGGACCAATATGGTGACACTTCAACCTTTAAGGGACTAATTTGGTGACAACAATATCTAAATGACTAAAATGGTGATATCTTGATATTAGAACAATAATCAAATTGATGGCTTACCCTAAAACTTACTTTCAAACTATATGCATTTCTTAATTCTTATGATTCATGCATTTCGTGATTAGACAAAAAATTAATTTCAATAATATTACAATGTATCTTGCTCTTAATACAAAAGCACACAAGTATTATAACAAATTCTGTAATTAATAGAGAGCTTGGGTAAGCGACACAAGCATTAGTTGACTGGAGCACAAACTTCTTAAGAATATATTATCACCCCGTACTCCAATGTCAACTCAAACAACAGAGGTTTGTGATTTATTTATCCAAGAGAGGTTTGTTCTCAAGTCATGTCAATTGCAAACTCATTGCACCAAACTCAAGAACTTCAGATTATTATTATAAACTGAAAGTAAACAGGTAGTAGTATTTCATTCCTGCATTTTAATACACATATTTTGATAACTAGGTCAATTTATTTATTTGTATATGCTGCTGACACTTATTTTCCTGCTGAATTGACAGAAGACATATTTTCCTGTAAATAAAAGGCTAGGAGATAAAACGTACCTGGCAACGCACATCAATCTGTGTGTCAGGATCTGTATTAATTTTGGTCGGCTTACCCGACGTTAATTTATGTCCTACAGTTCCAGCCACACAATACCTGCAAATGTAACACATAACTGAATTTGTAGAGAACAACTGAAAGTATATTGAGATAAGATGAATGTGCACACAATATATGTTGTGACAGTGTAGAAAATATCAAGAGAGAACAAACCAAGTTTTCATTTAGCTTTTGTCATTGGCAGTCAATAACATTGACACCAATGATGCATCCATACATATTCTTCTTAAAGAGGAAAATAATGCTAGTATCGAAGAAAAAAACTGCGGAAAAAGAGCATCCTCATGCACACAGTATTGTGACAGTGTAAACAGATCAAGAGAGAACAAATCAAGTAAGTCTTCATTTAGGTTTTTGTAATGGGCAACCAATAACAACCACGACAATGATGTTTTAAGCCCTAACAAAACCCAAATTACCAGACTAATAACGAAAGCCCCTATTCCGGAAAGGCAGAAACTTACAAATCATAACAACTTTTCAAGTGCGAATGAAGGCCTATCACCTAAGTTGCCACAAAACAAGCACACAATCCAAACCAACTCATCAAGCAATGGATAATATATACAATTGACTACTAGGTGATAGGTTTATAATAGTTTGATTTCCATGTACTTATAAATGTGATAAAACAATTGTGAGACATTTATCTGCATTTAGCAACTATAAAAGTTAAAAGGGAAGGAAGTAAGGAAAAATAATATATATAAGGGAGTACCCAGGCAAAGTGACAAGATTATTTTCTGATGGTGCCCAGTGCTTAAAAACTTCAAGTGAAAATCCACCACTTATCATCCCAGGAGTGGCAAAGAGAACACAAGGACCGGTAGCATCTATCATAGACCTCTCAAATTTGTGAACTGCAATATCCAAAGCAGGTGAGTGAGGCATAGAACCTTATCAGAAGATACACATTTACGCAAGAAAGCATACTTCCTTTCTCAGATTTTGTAAAATGAGTTAAAAAGATTCAGTATGACTAGATTTGATTAAGTTTTTTTTTCTTTTGAAGTAAATTTAATTCGGAGCACAATTTCACATATTCTCCGTTAAAACTTGTAGTGTTTTGTCTTCAATTTCCCACCACCGGACCTCAAAACCCGAATACATGCTTGAATAGATATGAAAGACCATAGCTTTATATGACAAAGGACTCTGAATTTTTTCTGCCTACTCTTCATCTTGTTCATCAAAGTTAGAGGACACACCGCACCTTCACTATATCGCATATTTAAACACACAAAATAAATCATCTCCCCAAAAATAGCCCAATTTCCTAAAGTTTTATATTTTTTTTTCTACATATTTAAAATTGTCGGCAGCAGATATGAAAATATTCAACATTCTGTACCAGCTCTAGCCTTCATAAAAAAGTGCAATATAGATGACATGACTAATGATCGGTTGTAAACATACTTCCTTTCTTCCAATTTTATAAACCCTAATCTGGGATGTATCCGTTCAGCTCTGGCCTTCTAGGGTACTACTATTCACAGCTGCCAATCAACTAACTTTTTTTTAGCTGTAAAGTCCACTCCTTTACCCCACAACATTTAAATTAAACCCTTCGCCTGCTTCCCTTATTACCAATTTTTCAAATCTTTAAAATTCAACCATCCCCAAAATCCTCGCTTCTGTGCTGTTTGAAAATTTGTGTTTTCACCTTAAATCTCGTACTCATTTAGCAAAATAATTTATTTATGCCAACTAACTATAATGGATATTGAACATAAAAGGCATCTATAACCACGAGAATCCTCCAACACAAGACTCTGTATCACCAGACAATGTTCTTGTATTTGTTGGTTTCTTAAAATATGGAATTGCATGCAAAATTTATAGGGAATTATGACATTGTTTGATCATGTATGACGAGACTTCACATGTGAAATAAAATTTTGAAATTTCTGAGGAGTTCAGAAATAAAAATATCACCATTCTTAAAATCAAATGCATTATGCGTGGAGTAGGTATCTTTAATCTTCTGGCTTGTCCAACCAATAAGCATCTTGTAATACATATTAGCTTGAATAGTTAATCCTGAAACAAATACATATTCAAGTAGTTAGTATTATATGTAGCACAAATGCCAATAAATAATGAGGTACACCAATAGGAAGATAGACTGCTCAAGAAGTCACATATACCAAGCTGAATTGTATTATATCTTTCCAAACTAGTATATTTGAGATAACTGCAGTTATATTATTTATTGCTTGCTGTTAAGCATGGAACTGAAAAGAAAAGCTGGAAAAAATAATATCATTATAAATTGCAAAGTTTGAAAACCATGAATACTAACAAGATAGTATCTTATGACAGATTTCACAACAACGGAACATATTAGTTACTCCATACGAAGTTGACGCCACAAATTTGTAGCATATATAAATTTGATAATTTTTGCTTATAAAGATTTTCTTTAGGTATCTTCATGAGAAATCATGTCACATTGATAGTAAATTTTGAATATTTTCTCATTTTAGTTTTCCTTTTTATATCAGCAGCATAATTGTCATTTGAATTTCTATGTTTAGCAGCATAATGACATTCAACAATCTTACTAATAAGATATATACCTTTCCTTTTTATATCAGCAGCATAATGACGTTCAAAATCTTATAAGATATATAACAAAAACCATTCATGTGCTTTCTTCACCTAACATCTACAGCTTTAGTTGGTTAATTACATGGGATTGTAATATAATTGAACAACGACCAGCCATCCATTTAAGCAATAGAGTAGCTCCCCACAGTAGATTCAAAAGTATAGGATTTGACAGGCTGGACTGTTTAATTGACTTCAATGGTGTTATAATTTATCAGCTAACCATTAAATGGAGACCATAACTTTATGGCTATGTCTGAGAGCCTATATATACTGTAAACAGGTGGGTATGATGAAAATTAAAAATTCCTAGGCGTGAATGTAGATTTGTCCCTTTTATAAACTTAGGTTCTTCAAAGGAAGGTATGTTACATGTCGTTAGTATCATAATAGCCCTACACTTCTTTCTTTAATTTTTTGAAAATTGAAGCAGCTTTTTTATTCCATACACTATTTATAAAATGTCTGATGTCATACATAGGCATTCCTTTGCTGCATTGCATCAGAACACAATTCAATTTCAAACACCACATAATCTCCTACAGTAAAACTTCAGTGTAGGATTCGAATAGAATCAAAAAGCAAGTGATTATATTTGGCATAAATAAGTATATCTGTAAATCAGGGAGTCTAGCTGATTCAAACCTGCAGAGAAGTAGATAGGAACCTTCAAATTCATGCGCTCCCAGTAGTCATCCAACAAAATGCATAGTTCCTATATATCATAATAACTTAGTAAATATACGACAACCTTATCACATCTTGATCAATGTGAATTTTCGTAGCTAAACTAGTCACTGCACCAGAATTGTAATAGTTCACTTTGTGGTTCATTAATCCAACCTTGGTCAAAATGGATTTATGTAAAATGTCTCTTAGATAAATACATAAAAGCCAGTGCTTTTTATCCCTAATAAGAACTAAAAACATGCCATTTTGTTAAATATAATGATTTAAAATGAAAAAAGAAAGGAAGATTAACTTCAAAAATATCATATCTCCAGGGATTGAAAAATATCAATGTCTATTTTAATTTTATTAAGTTAATTTAGTAACTTATTTTTAGAAATATGTCAACAGATAAAAAAACATAATTACATATTTAAATATTAAAATTGCTATTCTGTTGCCTAGAACCTGACATTGATGGAAATGCTAAGATAGTGAATGGGCAATTCAAGGTATGGACATACAAGATAAGATTAGCAATGAATGTAACAACAACCACCAAATTTTCAATTTGTCATGTGGGGTCGGCTACATTGATCAAACGGCGCCACAATGCTCTATCATTTATCATATCTTTATCCAAGTCATTGACCCCTAGGTCTTTCTTGATAATTTCTCCTATAGTTTTTCTTGGTCTTCCTGTAGCAATTGGACAACCCTCCATTTGATCTACTCTCCTTACTACAAAATCTACATGTATTGTTAGCACATGCCAAACCACCTAAGTCAAGATTCAACAATCTTTTTTGCATTGAAACTACCTCGACTCTCTCTAATGCTATCATTCATAATCTCATCTCATCTAGTATTTCCACACATCCAACGTAACATTCTCATCTTTACTACACTGAGCTTACTATCATATTGGCACTTCATCGCTAAACATTTCATCCCATACAACATCGCTGATCTAATAGTTGTACGATAAAACTTTCCCTTTAGCCTGAGCTATAGTTGCTATACCTTTTTTATCACATAAAACCCCCTGAGGCTCTCCCTTATTTCATATACTCTGCTTGAAAGTGATGGTTTACATCTCCCTCTATTTCACAGTGGTTGTATAATGGGCCTACGATATTTAAATCATGTGACTTTTGATATGGTATAGTCTCTGACTTTCACCTCCAAACTTGGTGTGCATTGCATTTTACTAAACTTATATGTCATATATTATGTCTCACTTTTACTCAAAAGAAGTAAAACTAATCTTTCTCTCCCTCCCTACCCTCATCTTGTCTCTTTTAAAGAGTTGAGAGAGTTTAGGGGTGGGAAGGGGAGAAGTTCAACATGGAATCATTATACTGAGAAAAGTGCCATAATTACTTCTATAGTCATTAGCTAAAACAAACAGATAAATAAATTTCAATATCGAGATGAATGGCCATTTTTAGAAGAATACCTGAGCTCTTCCAAGAGCAAATGTTGGAATAAGCACCTTGCCTCCACCAGAAACACATTTATGAACCTGAATCAATTAATTTGAAACTTTGTAACCAACATAAAAGTAACAATAGTAAAGCATAAAGTAAAAGCAACACATGCGAAAAATTCAAAAAGCAAAAATAAACTATTGAAATTTGTAACTTGATTATATGCTAATCGAAGCTAACAGAGCAATGATGTATCCTTCTTTCTTTCAAATAAACACAAGGACTCCTCATTTAAGAACAAAGAAATGCTAATTATGTCTAGATATCTAACATAGAAATTAATTTAAACAAAGATCTGCAGTCTATATTGTAATCAAGGGATATTTTTCCCTAATTCTTTGTAATAAAATACTGGTGCCTATCAAATGCACCATATAAAAGCAAAGTAACACAAAACCTTGGCTTCAGTCAAAATCTCATAACCTGGTCAACAAAACTGATCCATGCTAAGAGCACAAACCAAGAATTCTCAAAATTCAAAAATACCAAAGGGCCTACTTCAAATATAACCAAGGATAGGTGAATGTAGAATGCAAACAGCAAAAGTAAGGCACGATGAACCCAAAAAAAAGGGGACTAAGAAAGGGACATCAACAATCCTTCAATTTAATAGATGTCTTAGAGAAAATAAGGCACCAAATTAAATAAACACTTCTGGTTCACGGTTTCTTCAAAGTAAGTTTTACAAATACTTACGGCTTTGAGGAATTCCCTTTCTCGAGCATATTTTGAATCACGTATTGTAGTCGCATATGTAGACCTGTAATGAGATTTTTAAAGTCATAACAAAAGTGAGTCCTAGAAAATCCTTCTTATAACTGTAAGCAATGAGTGCAAAACAGGTACTTGCATTTTAAACCATATTAAATCATTATTCAATAGAGATAAAACACCTTCCAAAATGCATATGAATGTAGCTGCAACTTGTAAACATAACAAAATGACAATATAATTTGCAAAATTTGGCACTCCTATGCTCAATAGCATAAGGTGGCAAAAAACATTTGACCAGAAAACTGAAATTGCTTACATAAAAAAAAATGAGGGTAACAACAAATGATCTAACCAGTTGGTCATGTAGGAGTGATAAAGTGGTTTTGGGGGGAGGGACAGAGGGGTTGAAGTAATACGGAGGTCATCGGTTTAACTTGCTCCACTAACAAAATAACAACTAACATTTGTCATTCAAAAGAACAAAAATAATCACTCAGTCATATATGTTTGAGACCATGTATGAACCAACTTCCCCAAAATGTAGCCAGTTAGGTGCCGGCAAAGGATTGGCTCCTGTTTCTAACTACATAAATCATTGAATATGAACTAAATTAATACACCCTAAAAACAATAAACAAGTAGAAAATATCATTTATAGCCCTCACTACAATGTTGATTACGTCATATTAAGATGAATTTACACATACAATGATGTTCTTACTCAGTTATAAGAAGATCAAGTCGCAGTCGATCAATTTGAGCTGCTCCTAGGTGTCTATCTGGTGTCATATTGTAGTCTCCTGTATAAACCATTTCTGCATCTCCTACTTTTACATAGAACATCGCAGCTCCAATTACCTTAACAATTTACAATAAGCTGAATGATCAAATGAGAGTACTATAACATTAATTCAAGGTATAGAAAGAACAGAAACCCATTCAATCTTGCAGCACTAATGAAAGGAAACCTTGGTGCAACAGTTATCTTAGATTATCTAGAACCTAATCTTGAATGCTACTAGACCCATTCGTTAATAATTTTGAGAATCCTACCTCTTCTAGACTTCCAACCAGACTCTTTCAGTTTATTCTGATTATGTTATGTATGGTTTCTGATTTACCAGTTTTGGGGCATCTCATTCTCTATCTTATATGCACACAATTAAACAAGAGCTTCGATGTTGGCAAAGTGTTAAGCCAAATTAAAATACTGAAAAAACTGCATGTCTTACATGTCCTGCATAATATGCACGTATCTGCAGGTCTTCATCTACTTGCACAGTCTGCTTCAGATCTACAGCAATAACTGTTTACAGGAACCAAATCAAATTAAAATAAGTATAATAAAGATATAAAGTTGAGATGTTAATGTCAGAGATGTGGGGATTTTGGATGGGAACCTCTATTTCCAACAGTCCAAACACACATCAAACCACTGATTGAGCATGGCAGAATCTTCTTTTAAATTCACACAAAAATGTAAACCATGTCATTTTAATTTGTTGACACTGAAATGACATATATAGACCGAAAAAATAACATTTATCATTCATTAAAATCCTTGTGACACAGTAGCTACATTGAATTCTAACTTGATCATATTCATAAGTAAATTTGTCAGCTAAATAGTTGTTTAACTCAAACCAACATATAGATACATTGTAACAGAAAAAAGGATCCTAAATTACCTTTCTTCATGCACTCGGCAATATGATCAGAAGTGAATTGTTCTTCCTCACCCCGACGATCTACCATCACTTTCCGATAGTCTTCCAACATCAAAGGAGACAAAGCTTTTGTTGGGTACTGCTTAAAATCAAATAATATAAGTCAAGATAAATTGATCACAACCAAGGAGCCAGTGCTTGAACATTCAAAGCACCTCAAGCATAGTCTTAAAACTTGGGTTGGGTCTACTAACTCAACCCAAAACAAAAACCACATCTTTCACATTCAGGAAACAGTTGCATAAAATATTCACATTCAGGAAACGTTGCATAGAATATTCACATTCTTTCTCATGTTAAAAACGTCTAATAAAGGGTGTGTGCATCTATTTCTTTTTCAGTTTTCATTTTTGGTCTTTATGTTTTTAGTAACACTAGTAGTAATAGCAATTAGTAAAACAATTTAAACAATCTTAGTCAAGATTTTGTTATTTTCAAATTTCCATTCACATAATCCTATAAACATACAAAAAACAAAGTCTTATTTTGATCACAATTAGTACAACCATGATGCTATTTAGTAAAAAAAAGAATTGTCACAAACATGAAAATAAAAGAAATAATGCATAAACAATACATGCATTCCACTAATTTGTAAATCATCCATTAACTTTTTTTTTAGAAAAAAGCATTTTCCTTAGTGAAAACATGGACAAAACTTCGGTGCCCTTCCTTTTATCGTCATGTACTATCTTCACTGTTCTACAATAACAATTCCACACATGCATTGTGTGTCCAATAGTATAAAAATAAGCATTTAAATCTAACTAAAAAAGTAATCCACATGGCATGTTATAATTGGCTAAACAGCATCTACATAACACCTAAGTTTTGTCCTAAAGAAAATGAAAAATTAGAAGATGTACTGATATCCAATGAATATCTTGAATTCCACCAAATTACAAAGACAGTATTAGTGCATGTCCATTAAACTAAAAAAACATATCAACTGCACATAAATAAATATATAAAATAAAAAACAGGCAATATCACATCATATTGAGTCAAACATTTCATCAAACAGGTGATGGGAGAAAACAGGATTCACCGTCATGTAAACCGGACCGCGATACCCGCAAACTTCAGTGAAGTAAACCAACGCTCCAACATGATCCAAGTGACTGCACAATTTAATTTCACAAACAAATAAACAACAACAACAACAACAACATCAATCTCAAAAAAAAAAAAAAAAATAGAAACTAAAATTAAACACACACACACACACAAAAGATAAATAAAAGGAATGAATGAACGATGAAGTTACAAGTGAGTGATAATGATGCAAGAAAGAGCATCATCGAAATTTCCCGAAGGCGAAATGAGAGAGAAATCAGGGAATCGACGATGGTCAGTGTAACCCATATGCATGCCGCAATCGAACATGATTCTCTTTCCATTGATGTTCACCACTACGCAGCTTTTCCCAACCTCTTGACCAGCGCCTTCACGAATTAATAACAGTGTAAGAGAGATTCAAAGAGGAAACGACAAGTCGTTCAAATTGCATTGTACAAAACGGTTAATGAAATAAATTAAAATATACCTAAAACTAGAGTTTCGATGGCCATGGATGCTGTTGTTGTTTACTATTTTTGCACTTGCAGTAGTACTTGTATTATTATTGGAGTAATGTGAAGCTACTGTATTAATTAATCAAGTCAATACTATATATATTCATTCATCAGTGTGTATTATAGTATGACTTGCGCAATTAGTGCTCCCAATCAACTCAAGAGGAAGCGCTCCTTGTTGAGAAGGGAAAGGACGGACAATGGCGTCGTCTTTGAATTCAAGACCTCCCTGCCGCTGAAAACAGAATGAGCGTTGTGTGAGGCCGTCTCTTATAAAATATTTTCTAAAATTATAAATTTTGTCACTAGCAAAATATTCAAACTAATGAATTATTAAAATAATTTAAAAAAAAATAATACAATTTACTATAATAAAAGTAAAAGTATGTGAACATTACACTTTATTGTTAAAATAATTCACTATTGTCATAGAATTAAAGTAAATAACATTTTAATGATTCTGAAACTAATCTAAGATTTTTTGCTAGATCAAAACGATTGCCTCATATATTTTCAAAGAAAATAGCGGTTTATACAAAAAATATATTTTAATATTTTATCATTTAAAAATTATCCTTAATTTTTTTTTTATATGAGAAGTCCTCTTATGATTGTGTATTATAATAAAAGACTAATTTTTTGAACGAAAATTAATTATTAAAAATGATTTTTTAACAAGCTACTATAAACAACTTTTTATATTATTTTCAGATTTTTTTAAATATAATAAAT
>JBBPBR010000005.1:47879918-47903547 GCA_037974775.1 Cicer pinnatifidum | reverse complement strand
TTCCTTTTTCATTATATTTTTTTTTTCTACACACGGTACATATAATTTTAGTATAGCATCAATTTTTTAAATTATTATTTTTTATGTAGTTAAGTGCTTTATACATTTTTTTAATTCTATTATTTTAATGTGATATTATTTTTAATTTTTTGTTCTGTCAAGTTGTTTTAATTTTCCATTTTATTGCAATTAATTATTAACAGATTAATTAATTTTAATCAAATAATACTAAATAAACAATTTTAAAATTTATAATATTAAAAATTGAACGACATGCATATTTCAAACACTTCAATTTTATCATATTTTAAATATTATCACGTTTGTATGTATTCTATTCACAAAGAGTAGAACCAAATTTTCCATTTCCCGGTAGAAGGAGGTTGGGAAACTCACTTTCATTCCTCCTTCAATCATTCATTCACATTTTATCCGATCCAAACACAGTCTTAGTCCACAACCCATTGTACAAAATTACTATGTGTAACAAAAAAAACTGTGTAACCAAAAAAAGTGTGTCTACTGTGCAGCATTGCTCAGACAAACTCACTCACTCACTCTAACATCACACTCACTCACTAGTCATTTATTAACTTCAATTAGCAAAACCTCTTCACAACCCAAAGCGCAAATACTACATTTTTTATTCATTCAATCAATTCGTTAATCTAGATAGAGAAAACATTCAAAACAAAATAAAGAAGAAACAAACAATTATCTTTCTCTCTCTAAATCCACCACTTTCAACGTCGCATTCTATCTCTCTCTATACGTGTGGTGTATTCAATCTCTGTTTTGTTCTCTCCGCGCGCGTGCGTGATTTCAAATCTCGTCTCGCGAGTATTTGGATGCAAGAGTGAGGGTTTTGGTTAGGCACTGGTTAGATCGGTGATGGAGGAAGTTTTCAATGACCTAGGAGGAGTGGCCACTCCGCCGCTGCTTTCGGTGTCAGGATCGTTCAGGGAAGCGAGAGTCTCGTCGAGGACGCGCGGCTCCGCTAGACAGCCGAGTATGGACGCCGACGAGTTCATGAACTTGTTGCACGGTTCGGATCCGGTGAAGGTGGAGCTTAATCGTCTTGAGAATGAAGTTCGAGGTGCAAAAATGCTGTTCGATCTGAAGTGTTCTTCAGCTTATTTTTTTTATTTTTTTATTTTTTTTAATTTTAATTTAAACTTTGAATTCATATTAGTTGATTTTTCGTGTGTGCAGATAAGGATAGGGAATTGTCAGAAGCACGAGCTGAGATCAAAGCTTTGAGGCATTCTGAACGGCTCAGAGAAAAAGCTGTTGAAGAGGTCACTTCTAATTTCTTAATTGCTCAATTGTTGTTATTTTGGTGTAATTGTTATTTGTTCAATTCAAGTTTGTTACTATAACTTATCCATTTGTTTACTATGTTGTTATATTAATTAATTAATTACTAGTAATCGCTAATTTACATGTTGGGCATGGTTTGGGAGTAAATATGGTAATACTATTATTTTATCACCTAGTGGGATCATATTATTGGCGTGGTTACCATGTTTGAACAAGTTGCAGAAGAAAAATGGATTGAAATTTTTTCATTTATTTGTCTGTAAGTGACGAGGGAATGTATATATTGGAGAAGAAGCTCCTTTTGGCCTTTTACTAACTTTCACATTTTTGTGCAATTTCTTTATCAGTTTCTTTTTTTACTTTTGAAAGAAACTGTCTCAGTTAAATTGGGAACTCTAATTCTGAAGTCATTGTGAATTGTGATAAACTCTTTGCTGTGTTGACTTGACCATATAAGGAAAATTGCTTAGCAATTTTTTTAAGTAAAGCCATTGTCCAATAAATGATATACCAAAGGTTGGGATGTTGTAATGCATATAATTTTCGTTTTTATTTGATATTTTCCAGTTTTTAATTAGTTCTCTTTGCGAAATTCTATATCTTGTTACACCCTCGTTTTCTTTTTATCTTAAACTTTATATTTTTTCTGTTTTATTTTATTCGCCAATTTAAAGAACCACATCAAATGAAGCATTAATTAGACTTTTCTATCCTTACACTTGATATTAATAAGTGAAAAAACTATTATTAAAGTCCTATTATATCGAGGTAACTTTTCATTCTTTGTTTCTCCGTTGTTTACATGGCATTGCATTCTATGCATTCACTCTTAATTCTAGGTTTGTGATGATTTCTTGATAATATCGATTTTGCTTTTGATGTTTTTGTTGTCTACTATAAATGAAGTCTAGGGATTCAGTAGCTTAAGAACAAAAGGTGGTGGTACAAAAATGAATTCCCCATAACTATAGGCTTGCATCAAGGGTCTACTTTGAGCCATAATCTTTTTGTATTGGTTCTAGCTTCTAGGTGTACTAATTGTACATATCTAAGAGACAATGTCACAAAGCATATTTTTGTGGATGATCTAGTCTTAGAGAGCAGAGAAAAGAAATCAATGAAAAGTTAGGACATGGACACGAGGTTTCAGGAGCACATTACTTTTGCTCAAACTCAAAGTAAAAGTAAAAGAGAGTGTACGAAATGTAAGTTTATCAAGGGATAGACTAATCCTAGTTTAGAGGTGAAAATTGGAGAACAGATCATACCACAAGCCTCTCAGTTTAAATACCTTTTTTCTATTCTACAAAATGTATAAATGAAATGCTTTGATATTTGAGAGAAAAGTACCTCTCCAACTTACAAAAAAAATTTACTGCACAAATATAGAAAGTTGGGATATTATATGTTGTTGAATGTTGGGTGGTAAAAAAGCTAATAAAAGAGTAAGCTTAATGCTATAGATGAAAATGTTATGATGGATAAGTGGTTACACAAGACAAGGAAGGATTAGAATGAAATCATTAAAGAGAAAGTTGGGATAATTTCAACTCTAAAAAGATGACAAAGTTTCGTCTTAGGTGGTTTGGGCATGTGTAGTGGAGAATTGTAAAAGCACCGGCAAGCTAGGTAGTTAATCCTAGATAGCGGTGCGTCGCGGCCAACTCCGGAAACCGGGATAGCAGATTGCGGGATACCGGGATTTTTTTGGACAAATTATATGAATAATGCTATATAAACATGTATAATAAAAGAATGTTTCAAACTCATAGACATTCATAAATAGTAAAAAAAAATTCATAAATTAAAAAATAAAACAGAAAGAAAAAAATAAAATGAACGAAGTAACAAAAAATAATTAAATAAAAGAAATAGAAAGAAATAACTAAGTAAAGAAAATTAAATTAAAAAAGAAAAGGAGTAAAAACAGGAACGAAACAGAGGAACAGAACAGAGAAGGAAGTAAAACAGAACAGAGGAACATAACAGAGAAGGAAGTAAAAAGAGAAAGTAAAAACAGAACAGAGAAAGAAGTAAAAAGAAGAGAACGGCGAACACGAATGATTGAAGAAGAAGACGAACAGGCACGGCGAACACGGAGTGACGAACGCAGAGGAGGAGGATGAAACGGCAATGAGAAGACGCAGAGGACGACGAAACGGCAACGACGGCAGAAGAAGGAGAAAACTAACTGAAATTTGAAGTACAATACCAAAATTACCCTTAATACATTTTAAAATTTTAGGGTAAAATTGGTTTTTTATGTAAAAAAAATGATTACCTACCCGGAATGTGACCCACAAACCGGCCCAGATCGCGCGCGACCTCTCCTTTCCCCGCGCCAACGCGGCCTGTCCTTCGCCGCTCCGCTCCGGCGCGATCCCGCCCGAACCGGCGCTATTGACTACCTAGCCGGCAAGGAGGTTAGACCAATTGGAGGATTAGATTTAGTGCATGTTTGGATTTACGGTGAGTTTGGCCGAATCGTGGCGTTCTACCGTGACTTTGGCATAAGCTACACTTAGGAGCTTCAACAAAATCACATTGCCACCGTTTTTTTTCTTTCAAAATTGTGGTGACTCTAAACATGCATTTTAGTGGTCTATCATTGAACTTGATTCCTGGCAAGACATTATGGTGTTGTTTGATCTAAGTAATTGCCTTTGTCTTGCAGGAAAAGACTTAGGTTACGTATTTTCCCTACTAACATGCTATACCCCTCAGTTTTATTTTGTTTTTTTTGTTTTTATTAGTTTTCGAGGATACTGTATCTTTGTCCTGTTTTTCTTTTCTCCCTTGTTTATATGGTATTCTGTACGCACTTAGTTCTTGATAGGTAGTAGAATTTATTCTAAGTAAGAATTATGGAGTATAGCTCCTTACAATATGAGATTAAGCTAAAATACTACAAATAGAAGAGGGATAAAACCTGCAGACTTAAAGAGTCTATAACCTCCCTAGCTAAATTCCTCCAAATCCTTACCCAATAAATTGCCTATCCTTCTCTCCCCTGCCCCCCTATGTATAACTGCTCTATATTCCCACTCTAATTATTCTGCCACATGGCCATCCTCTCAGCTTCCCTACGTGGTCTATCTAAGATAAGAGGTCTATCAGTTCTACTTTTGTGTTGATTTCCTTTTGATAATATCAGTGTTGTCTTTAATAGTTTGGTTGTCTCCTATAGGTGAAGTCATGAGATGTAATTTTGTTGTTGTCTAATATGATTACTTTATACTTTTATGCACAATGCAGCAATTATATTTTTCCTGCTGAATTGCTTGGTTCTTTTGTTTTTTTTTATTTTTAGGGTCTTGCTAACATGTTCCTTAAGGGCACATGTTAAGGAATCCAAAAATAGAAGTTTTGTGCTTAAAAAAAATAATGTTTAAACATTCAAGAAACTAAATACACAATTTCCAAGACAATATTTCTAAATATGGTTTCTTAACATATGCCTTTAGGGCACATTCTAGCATTTGTCTTAATTTTATTAGCTCTTGAGGATTCGGTCGACTCATCCTATTGTACTTATTTTCTTATAATATTTCTTCTATAAAATAAAATTATATTATCCTAGTTGTTATGATGACTTCCTTTTCTTTTAATCAGTTTAATCACATTGAAACAAATCATAATAAATATGTAAGTAACATGGAAAGTGGAAACTAATCCCAAGAAAGAATCTAAGATACTCTCAGATTATAAACTAATCTTGGTAATGAACTAAGATACTCTGTCATAACATCAAAGTTATGACAGAATCACATTGAAACAGATTATGAAACAAATCATAATAAATATGTAAGTAACATGGAAAGTGGAAACTAATCCCAAGAAAGAATCTAAGATACTCCCAGATTATAAACTAATCTTGGTAATGAACTAAGATACTCTGTCATAAAATCAAAGATATACCGAGATAATTCATATTCTAACAATCATTTTTTACGTTGTTTCATATCTTGTTATTTGACATTGAAGCTTTGGCCTCTATTATGTGCTAACTGTATATTGTTTTGTTGCATGCTTTATGTCAACTTGAAGTGTAACTTACCTTTCTTCTTTTCGTTTCTATTTTAGCTGTCTGAAGAATTGTCGAAGATTGATGGGAAGCTAAAATTAACCGAGTCTCTACTAGAAAGCAAAGTATTGCTTTGAGCCTTTACCAACTTTAGTAATGATTTGTTTTCCTAGGTTGCATTATTTATAAAACTAAATTAAATATTTTTGACAGAATCTGGAAATTAAGAAAATCAACGATGAAAAGAAAGCATCAATGGCAGCTCAGTTTGCAGCCGAAGCTACTCTTCGAAGGGTCCATGCTGCTCAGAAGGATGATGATATGCCTCCAATAGAAGCAATTCTTGCTCCTTTGGAGGCTGAACTAAAGCTTGCTAGACAAGAGGTATTTTCTTGTTTTTGGGAGTTTATATTACCTGGGGAGAAAGAATCGATGGAGGGATTGCATCTGGCATATAACTAATGATTTTGGCTTTATTTTCTTCTATATATTCCTTGCAGATTGCTAAACTACAAGATGACAACAAAGCTTTAGACCGTCTTACTAAATCCAAAGAAGCAGCACTGCTTGAAGCTGAAAAGACTGTTCAGGTTGCCATGATTAAGGCCTCCATGGTGGATGATCTCCAAAACAAAAATCAAGAGCTGATGAAACAGATTGAGATTTGCCAGGTATTGCACAATCTTGAATGATTTTTTTTCTTTCCCAATACATTAGAACTATAAATATGTAACTCTTAACTCTGGTTTCATCATCACTTCTCTCAGGAAGAAAACAAAATTTTGGACAAAATGCATAGACAAAAGGTGGCAGAGGTTGAAAAGCTCACCCAAACTGTGAGGGAGCTAGAAGAGACAGTCCTTGCAGGTGGTGCAGCAGCAAATGCAGTGAGAGATTATCAACGGAAAGTTCAAGAAATGAATGTAATGTGTTAAATAAAATCTTCAGCTTCAATCTCCAAGTTGCTTTATTGATCATAGCATTTATTTGTACATGGTTTATTTCACATTCATTAGGAAGAAAGAAAAACTCTTGATAGGGAGTTGGCCCGTGTCAAGGTAACAGCAAACAGAGTAGCTGTTGTGGTTGCAAATGAATGGAAAGATGCTAATGATAAAGTGATGCCTGTCAAACAATGGCTTGACGAACGACGACTCATGCACGTAATATTATTTTGTTTTACTTTGCTTATTTTATCTAGTGTCTGTGTTGTGCTTTGATTACTATCTCATGGCTTCCTCTTTTGTCTTCTGATATAAACTTTCCTGCATTTGTCTTCACTTTAATACAGTTTACACTTATTGTTGAACTACATTCTTATAGGGGGAAATGCAGCAACTTCGTGATAAACTTGCTATAGTTGAGCGCACTGCAAAGTCTGAAGCACAGTTGAAAGTAATAATCTGGTTCCTATCCGTTAACCTAGGAGATCAGTTCTTAGATTATTAATATTTTTAATAATTTTCAGGAAAAATATCAATTACGGCTTAAAGTGCTAGAGGAGAGTTTGCGGGGCAATTCTAATGGCAGTAATCGCAGCACCTCAGAGGGAAGAAGTATGAACAATGGCTCTTCTCGTCGCCTATCTCTAGGTGGAGCTGATAATATCTCTAAACTAACCTCTAATGGGTTTTTGCCTAAGAGAACACCATCCTCTCAACTGAAATCATCCCTATCATCTTGCACAGTATTGAGACATGCGAAAGGAACATCTAAATCTTTTGATGGTGGCACAAGGACACTGGAAAGGAGTAAAACGCTGCTTAGTGGAGCACCTCAAAGTTACTCGTTCAACCAATCTCTTGATGAAACCAAAGAGAGAGAGGGGGATGATAATTGGAAAGGAAATTCTGGTGATAAGTCAAATGACTTGCCGCCGGTGGATACAGAGGGTAGTATTCCAAGTGTTTTATATGATGTCTTGCAGAAAGAGGTCATTGCCTTGAGGAAAGCTGGTCAGGAGAAAGATCAAAGCCTAAAAGACAAAGATGATGCCATTGAGGTTAGTGTTTAGTTTATTAATTGTTTTTTGGATATGAATCCCTGATATCTTATTTATAACTGATAATTGTTTGCAATGGTCATTATCTTCAGATGTTAGCAAAGAAAGTAGATACATTGACCAAAGCCATGGAAGTTGAGGCAAAGAAGATGAGAAGGGAAGTAGCTGCCATGGAAAAGGAGGTAGCTGCTATGCGTGTTGATAAAGAACAAGAGAACAGAGCAAAGAGGTTCAGTAATATAAAGGGCCCTGTAAACAGTGTTCAGAGTCAGCTAATTTCTGGAAGGTTATTATTATTATTGGGGTTTCTTAACCTTCATGTGTAGTTATTAGCATATTACTCAATTTTCTTGGTTTTTTCTAAAATTGGTTTTTTGGAAGAAAAAAAATATAAAACATTGTCTATCAGGTAGTAGGTTGGTAGGGAAATTAAACAAAAGTACATCCCAGGGCTTAATATCCAGCAAAATGAAATTTGTTAATATCCATTATGAAATACTCCTTAAAGTAGCAGTAGCAAAGCAAGGAATAGAATAACACATAAGGTTAAAATCTCCAGCATAATCTGGATCTCATATTTTGGAGATTGAAGTTGAATGGAAAATCTCTTGGTAAAAGCAACAGAGACGTTTGTGTATTACACTGTTTTCATTAATATAAAAATTGTGTGCAAATCTACTTGGTCTTGCATGATTAGTTCACACTTCATACTCCCCATGTCTGTCCCAATTAGGCAACTCAGTTGGTGAGTTGAGAGACTCAGAGTTATAAGTGGGAGGTCTAGAGTTCAAACCCTGCAAACTAATATACCACTAACTTAGTAACATTTTCTTATAAAAAACTCCCCATATCACATATAACTAAGACAAAAAGATAGATCAATTTTATAGTTGGAATGTGTAGTCCTCTAAGATCACTCATCTTTCCTGATTTCTTCTTTGAATTATCTACATTTTGGCATTCACAAATACTTGGCAAAATGATTATTTCTATATTATTGTGTAATCTTTTGTTTTGTTGACTAGTAAAATTAGCATCTATTTCAACCAAGACAATAATGACTCACAATATACTAATGGATTTGCTTTCTTTCTTTTGCACAGAAATGTGACAACACGAGGAGGATTAACGCGCAGCACCCAATAACAATGAGTTTATTATGGCGGCTCATGGGAGAATTAAGTAAACTTTCACAGGCATCATTCTTCTGCCCTTCTCCATTTTTATCCTTTTGTTTTTCAAGTCCCCAATTGATCAAGATGTAGCATGCCGACAACCAGTTTATGATGTTGCCCATGGATTGGGGATAAGAAAACAATTTCAGCTGAGTAAAAAAAAAGAAAAAATTCAGGAATTGATATGCATCTGACCTAGACTGTTGTATCCTCTGCTTAGAGATATTGGCTAAGAAGGCAGACAATTAACCGGGGTTAACCTTTCAGCTTTTCTTTTGAGTGGTTGTGTTTGTATAGGTAGCTTTCTCCCTTAACTCCTTTTTGCAGTTTATATTTGCAATACGCAGGTTGTGTTATTGCGTTGGTTCAGGTTTCTTATTATATTTGTAATTAGATCAAGATCTAAGCGCATTTGGTTGTGTTATAACTTATAAGCTCTTAATTTCAAGTTGGTCGTAAATCTATATTTGAGTATAGTAGGGAACCGCTTATTGAGAACCTGTAATATAAATTATCACAAAAAAGTAGAAGTTAACGTCAAGTTCAGTTTGTAAACACAGGTGCATAACTCCAAACCGAAAATGGATCACTGAACTTTGATAGTTGATGTCTTTAGTGTATTTTAGAGGTTTAGTGTATTTTAGAGGAAAATTGACGATTAAAAACACTTGCAAGATGAATGAGAAAGTGTGCACTGGAACCTTATTATTGTTCTTCAAGAGTTTACTTATGTATAATGATTGAAGACAAGTCATATTATTTCGACCTTAAATATATGATTATAAGAAATTCCATCATTTTATATACAATATTTTTAACTTTATTTTTTATTAATATATATTTTTTATATATTTTTCTATAACTTGCAATAAATATTATGTGTAGAAGATAAACAACTTGTTACTTTTAATTACTAAATTTAGAATAACGTTAATTAACAAATTTAACGTTGTTATTATTGTATCAATACTACTTTTTTTTATTTTTTTTTTTATTTCTGTAATTTATTTTTTTTTATCCAAAGGTAAAGGAACCCATATGAATCCTTCTTGTTTAAGAAACCTGCAGCAAAACTCTCCACTGTGTGATCGAATAAGCGAAACTATCTGCTTTGTATTACAACCAATTCTATGAAAGTACTATAATATGATCCTCTTTGAATTGCAACCAATTCCATGAATGTAAATATGATCTATAATGGTTGGAAACTATCATAGTTCGTGTTTGAAATACTCCTTGATTCCTATATGAAAGAAAGCCATAATGTTAAGTAGTTCTCTTCCACAACCCTCCCCTTTTATTAATCACACAATTGCTAAAGTGTGTTTTTACCTTCATTATGAAATATCGTTTCCACACTCAATCAACATGCTAAATTACACCAAATTTTAGAAAACATCGTGCTTTGAAAAAAGCTTTACCAATTCTTGACACCTGCAACTTGAAACATATAATTGATCTTCGCTACCAATAATTCATTTCTTAAAAGATTCACTTTGGTAGCACTTGCCATGCCAACACCTCCTCCACTTTCAAAGGTACAAATTTGTGCCATACTTTATTAATAACCTCCTCCATCGCTATATCAACTCTTTAGACTACATTCTCCCATTACCTTAGACAAGTCTCTATCATCGAGTTATATGAACTCTTCTAGATCCATCTCCACTTCCCCTACCTTTCGCCACCACACAGATAAAAAACTATTCCATTCCCTTATCACGCCCTCCAATACCATTTCCTAAACACTGCCAAATTAAACATTCTCAAATACATAACCCCTTCGCTATTTGTACACAATTTTGTACAAAAATTGTGTTAGAAGGAAATTTAATATTAAAGTGATACCAGTTATTTTACAAATGTCTTTTGAGAAAATTTTATCAATTGAGGTTATAATGCCTAACTATTGGTACTAAAGCCACAATTCATGAATTTATGTATTACCGAATTAAAGTAGCACGTATTTTAGTGAATGATAACCAAGGAATATCTTTAAAAAAGTAAATACAGTCTTAACCTCCATAGAATTTCTAAAATTTATTTTTAAAATTGTCAAAATAATTTTTCCAAAATAGTATTATTTTTTAAAAACATACTATTCGAGTCTTAAATATAAATAAAATTAAGATCAAACAAAATTATATTTAATTTAAAATTTAGTCCATTTCTTTTGACCTTTTAAGACCAAAGGGAGTACTATTATTTTTTACAATTTGCTTATAGACTACAGTAAAATGGTTAAATAAGAAAATTATAATTAGACTTGAATAAAACTTATTGATAAAGAAAAGACTAGAATAAAACTCATTACCGTGTAAATAATATTTTAATTTTAATATTTTTATTCTCAAATAGTTTTTTCTCACAAAATTTATCTCTAAATAAAAATAAATGGTCAAAATTAAGAAAGACATGTGAAAGTGAAAATTCCATTCCAGTATTAATTTATTCCTCAATCCCCGCCAAAAACCGTTTTTCAGTTATATTATTATAATCATCTCTTCTCTTTTGATACACACATTATTCTTCATTTCCATTCTCTTCTGTGATTGGATTTCACATTTGATCTCATAATCACATTCATTCTTTCACTCACTCTCATCTTGATTTGATCCCAAAATGGCGACCATGACGAGCTTGATCGGTCTCATCAATAAGATCCAACGTGCATGCACTGTCTTAGGTGACCATGGCGGCGAGGGTTTGTCACTCTGGGAGGCTCTCCCTTCCGTCGCCGTCGTTGGAGGACAGGTCTCTGTTTTATCAATTTTTTATAATTCTTTGAAGCATTGATATTGACGAACATGTTTGAAAAATTGAATGTAGTCAATGTTTTGGTGTCTGACACTGCGGCACACCTTCGATTAGAAGTGGTGCTACATATTAATTGTTATCGTGTTTCATCTAGAACAATTTTTAGTTGTATTTTGTGTTTTTTTTTTTTTTTTTTATTTGGAAAATGGTTTTTGCTGATTGATTTTTGGGAATGTGGAAAAATGATCAAAACCAGAGTTCAGGGAAATCGTCAGTGTTGGAGAGTGTTGTAGGAAGGGATTTTCTGCCACGTGGATCTGGTATTAACCGTCGCTTACTTGCTTAGCATTTTCTCATTTGTTTCTATTTTTTTTAATAATTATTATCTGCTAATCAATATCTAAAGCATGCATAGTAGTGAGGATTTAAAGGACATACTACAAGTATAAAATTGTTTGACGCTAACATCCAATGAAAAATCCCTTATGTTGTCATATCACCCCACTTTTATTTGATTATTTTTAAATTAGTGATATCACATGGAAAAATGGTAGTTTTTCATTGAATGTTAGTGTAAAATTGTTTTCCATTGAACTTTTATTGTTATATATGTGTTGTTGTCCTGCAAAAGTTTATATCAAGTGTGAGTAGGGGAATTGGATATGGGATTTGAGCTTGATCCATGGGGGTGCATAGACAACTTAATTAAATGCTCATTAAATAAGTGGTTATCATATAGGCACTTATATCTAAACTATTTCTATAATCAACGACTAAATCTGATTAAAAAGTTTCATATCAGTTGTAAGCTGTTTATAGAACGTCATGCGGATGAACTTATTGAAATGAGCTGAAAACTATCAACGTTCTATAACTTATTTTTTCATATGCTCTTCTAAACACGACAAACTTAAATAAAACGTAAGTTCTTACAAACACAGTCTTACTATTTATTTATTATTTCATTAGATTTGAAACTCATTTCATTATTTCATTCATATTTATTTATTTACTTACTTATCATTTTTATTTACTATTTGTCAGGTATTGTCACACGGAGGCCATTAGTGTTGCAACTTCACAAGACAGATGATGGACAACAGGACTATGCTGAGTTTCTTCATGCACCTAGAAAGAGATTCACTGACTTTGGTAAATGAAGTTTCTATGAACATTTCTTTTAACATTTCAGTAAGATTTATATACTGCAATGATAAGCTGATGACATCAGGTAGCAAAGCCACTTTTGTTGCCTTAAATTAATAATGGTTGATTTAACCATGTACTGCAAATTTTGCTGCTTAATATTGTGTTAGGACTTAGATTAGTAGTTAGTTAATAATAATAGTTGGTTAATGAGTTAGTTAGTTGAGGTTGTTATGAGGCTATTTGTATAGATAGGGAGGTTAGAGAGTTAGAGAGATATCTTTAAATATTTGTAATAGTGAATAGAGTATTCTCTATTGTGAAGGGGAAACCCTCGGAGGAAAGATTTCTCTCCTAGTTCTCAATAAAAGCGTTCTTTCTTAGGAATTGAATTTTTAGGTTCTTAACATAAACCCACCTGATTTACTAAAATTTGCAACATAATTAGTTTTCTTCAGAACCAACCCTAAAATATAAAGGGCTAACCTGGAGAATAAAAACATGAAGGCATCTTTACAGAAAGGAACAAAAGATGCCTGAATATAAATAACCTCCCAGCTACAATTGTGATATTCTCCCTATTCTTTCCCACTAAGTCAAAGAAATCATACATTTTATATCCCTCTCATTTTTAATTGCAAATATTTTTCCACAAAAGGAAATGGTAGAATTTTGAACATACTAAATTTTAAAACTGATGATGTGTTTTTGGAAATGTATTGGAATTGTAAATGATATTGACATTAAAGATTGTTAAATATATAATATGAAAACTATAGTGGCAAACCTTCTTGACCAAGTGGTGTAGTGTTTAACCCTTGTTTTCCCCATTCTTTTTATAAAATAGTGAGTTATTGAGTGCTTTAGTCACATTACAATTCCAAAGTGCTAGTGTGAGAGGGCTTATTAGCGATATATACAAGATCATTTAAGTAATATGTTTTTGAGATAGTTTGTTCATGACAAAGATATTAACCACAGATACTGAACTTTGATTTTCTTTTTTGTTCCATGCAGCTTCTGTAAGGCAGGAAATTTCAGATGAAACAGATCGTATAACTGGGAAGTCAAAGCAAATTTCCAACATTCCAATTCAACTCAGTATATACTCTCCAAATGGTATTTACTTACATTACCCTTTCATAACATACACGAAAATATTTCATATTTTATGAAAGATTGTCTTGTGTGTCCTTTTTACCATTTTTTCCCTTTTACAGAACCATTTAAAGTAGTAATCGTTGGCAGAATGTTTTTAAAAGGAAAAAGTAAAGCTAATTATTGTAGATTAGTTGAATAATCTTGTCTTTTAAATCTTGAAGGAGTCTTTGTTAGACATGAGAACGAGCCACCTTCAGGAACTAATAGAACCCTGCAGGTTTATTTTATTAAGAAGCAGAAAATATGTCTATAAGGGATCAATTAAGCAGTTTTTTTTTTTTATAGGAAAATGTTAGTAAATTAGTGGTTATGTTAGTTTCCCGGGTTTGACCCGGGACCTCCTTCTTAAAACTCCTTCGGTGTCTTTTAGCTCACAAGTCGAGCTACCTATGCGGGACAACTTAGAAGTTAGGTTGCTGTTAGATTACTTAGGAAACAAAACAGTTTGTTAGAAGTCTGTTAGTTTTTCCTTTCCGTAAATATCCCTCTAAACAAAGTGTAAGGCGTGTATCTGAATGACTAATTTTTGACTGGTTGACCCAGTGTGAAAGGAAGAGCTGTTGGATTTCTCTCTTTCCATAAATAATGTCCTCGTTTGGTAGAACTTTAATTTGAGCTGCATGATAATTTTGTGTGGTTTTGTTGGCAGTTGTGAACTTAACCCTCATAGATCTTCCTGGATTGACAAAGGTTGCTGTAGGTAAGGCTTCACACATTTCTTAACAGTTTCAGACAAATTTGTTGGTATTTTGAGAGACAAATTTCTTAAATGTTTGAATAACAGAATTTATGCTTCTTACACAGAGGGACAATCAGAAACTATTGTTCAAGATATTGAAAACATGGTTCGTTCGTATGTTGAGAAGGTAATTGTTATCTTGATGTAAGAATAAGTATATAAGATTGAAAATTGTAATAAACAAGCGTTATACAAGACAATAACTAAATCAAAGCTATTAAAGGAGGAAATTTATTTCCATATAGTATAAAGTCCCATTTAAAGAAGACACTATGTTCAAGTGCGCAATCATTAAACTTCAACAATGGGGAAATCATAGGAAAGAAACTTAAAGAAGACACCCTGTTCTAGTAATAAACCTTTAATGCGTTCATTAATAATTACAGAAGTGTCAACTTGTTTTCAAATATTTGTTTTTACTGTTTTTAATACAAATATTTAAAAGAGAAACAATTAAAACAAAATCACATTTTTTTATTAGTATTGGAAACAAAAAGTTATCTGATTGAGTCCTCTGATTGTGCAGCCCAACTGCATTATATTGGCCATCTCTCCTGCAAACCAAGATATTGCCACTTCAGATGCAATAAAAATCGCAAAAGAAGTTGATCCTTCAGGTCTATCATTTTATGTTTGAAGGATTTGAAGTGTAGATACTGTTTCCTTTGATCAATCTCTCTCTCTCTTTGCCTTTCTGTTTTAGCCAAGATTTGTTTTGGAAAACAGTAGATATTTTATTCATGTTTCAGGTGAAAGAACATTTGGAGTGTTGACAAAACTTGATCTTATGGATAAAGGAACTAATGCCGTTGAGGTATAATTTCTCAAACAACTTCATGGTTATCTTCTGTTTTGATGTTCTACACCAAATTGAGCCGTGTTATTATGTGAATCTTAAAGGTTTTGGAAGGAAAACATTACAGGTTGATGCATCCATGGGTTGGAATAGTTAATCGTTCACAAGCTGATATTAATAAAAACGTTGACATGATTATTGCTCGCAAGAAGGAGCGTGAATATTTTGAGACCAGCCCTGAATATGGACATCTGGCACATAAAATGGGTGCAGAATATCTTGCCAAGCTTCTATCTGAGGTATTCTCATCAAAATTATTTTACGTACTTTCCTTAATGTTGTGGCTATGTTACCGATTCTTTAAGTGAATTTTAGACTGCAATTCATCAAGTGGGTAGTAATTTTCCTTTACTGGCATTTACCACTTCAGCATCTCGAGGTTGTCATTAGGCAGCGGATTCCCAGTATCATTGCCTTAATAAATAAAACCATTGACGAGCTTAATGCAGAGTTGGACCGTATTGGCAGGCCTATAGCTGTGGATTCAGGGGTCAGAACTCAGACCATTGCTGAAATAAATCTTTAAATTTGAAACTAATTGATTTCTGCATTCTAAGTAGTGTCACTTTTTTTCTTAGGCCCAACTATACACTATTTTAGAGATGTGTCGAGCATTCGACAAAGTATTTAAGGAACACATTGATGGAGGGTAAGTACATCTGTTGAATTTTAGCATTAGCTACTAATAATAGTTGAATAGTTTTATATACTTTCCCTTTTATTAACGCCAATTTCCTTGTGGTAGAGTAACACAAAACATGATATTTAGCAATGATTGCTCATGTTTCTGGGTAACCTGGTCCATTACATATTTTCTAATCTGCTATAAATGTTAACCTAAGACTAGACTAACTATTTTCGAATCCAATTGCATAATTACTGTGTACAATGGTGACAATTAATGACAGAAAATCTGCACAAATAATAAACATCTGCTGAAAAAAATATGAAAAATAATGTCAAATAATTTGCCCGTCAATTCCATTAACAATTATGTGTGATAATTAGTCAACAGTGTATCTTTCTTGAAACCCCGTCTTTCATGAGAGGGCCAAAATATAGAAGTTGATTTCCACTTTATCAAAGATAAGATCCTTTCGGTCATCATTAAAACATCTTTAGAGAGCTCCAATAGCCATTGGCTAATATTTTGACCAAATCACCACGGAGACCTACAATTGATTACGAATATAAAAAGAATGGATGCACACTTGAGGGAGAATATTGATTATAATCATTATTAGGGTAACTATTTATTATCATTGATGTAGTTCCTTAGTTTCCTTTTTGGACTCAAGTTCTATTAACTCACTTCAGAAGAAGAGTAATTGAATGTGAAAAAAATAACATTGAGTTTAATCCGATATACCTTTTCCAGTATAGTATACTATCATTTGATCATGAAATAATTTTATGCAACTATTTTTCCTCACCATGTTATTCTTATGGGGAGCTAATATATTTGATCAAGTAACTAACTTCTATATTTCAGACGGCCAGGTGGGGACAAAATTTATGGCGTTTTTGATCACCAATTACCGGCTGCTTTGAAAAAGCTCCCCTTTGATCGTCATCTATCCTTAAAAAATGTCCAGCGAGTCGTTACAGAAGCCGATGGTTATCAACCCCATCTGATTGCTCCAGAGCAAGGCTACAGAAGACTTATTGAAGGATGTTTAAGCTATTTCAAAGGCCCAGCTGAGGCCTCTGTGGATGCTGTACTCCTCTTGACTCTTATGTTTTTTTAAATATCTGTTCTATCTGGCAAACTCTAACGCTTTTATTCCATGATGATCAATTTTGTTTAATATAGATGTGTGGCTGACAATGTACATCAATTTTTAAGTGGTGGTGTATTGATATACCAGTAGCTGTAATAATTAGAGTAACTAATGCAAGTGTTAAAGCAATGATTCAATGAGCGTATCAGTATACCACTTAAAAATGGTGTGCCTTAAGTGCACCAAATGTTAATATGCTCAAAAGCACTTTATACATATTATAATGACTTGATTGTTTGGACATCCTGCTTATAGTCATACTATATTTCTCTTATTCATGCACCACGTTATGCATGGACAAGAATTTTGTTCAGGATTTTGAGGCCAAAGCATTCTTAACGAAAACTATGACAATATGTATTTTTTTTTTTTTTTGATAAGCAACAAAATTTATTAGAGTACAAGGGGTACTCCAACCGATACATCAGAGAATAGCATGGACGGGTCCCAGCATCGTAGCGAAACAAAAACCACCCACCTTTAACTTCCCATTTGGTATTGAAATAGTAAGAACAAGTTAGTCTAAAGAATGGTTTTCCTTTCAATGTTTCTTTAACTATTTGCTGTGCATTTCTGAAAATATTGCCTCCTTCTTCAATTTCTTCTATCCTTGTTGGCTCCACTTAGAAATTGTTTATTGTCATCTACTTTCAGGTCCACCTTGTTTTAAAGGAACTTGTTCGGAAGGCAATTGCAGCAACTGAGGTTAGCAAATATAACTTTTTCACTATGAAGTCTGAAAGAATGACCAGAAACACTTAACCTTTTGTCTTATTATCATATTATAAACTGTCATTACATGTATGGTGATTTGACATTACGGCATTATCTAAAATGACCCCCTAATTCACTCAGGATTCAGGAAGTCAAAGGTAAAATAAATGATATACTGTTATAAATTAATGGCATGCAGGAATTGAAGAGGTTTCCAACACTTAAATCTGAAATAGCACAAGCTGCAAATGATTCTTTGGAAAGATTCCGAGAAGAAAGTAAGAAGACAGTGACCCGGCTGGTTGATATGGAGTCTAGCTATCTAACAGCAGAATTTTTTCGAAAGATTCATCTTGAACAAGATACCACCAACCAAGGACGGAGTAGTTCTACTCCTAATCCCAATCTGGACAATCACACAGATAATCACCTCAGGAAAATTGGTAAGTAAATAATTTTATAAAACTGTTCTCATCACATGATCAACACATAAAACTCCACATTTTTATGATATTTTACAATTTCTCGCTTCCAGCTCCCACATCGGTTTTATAAGTTCTTGGTTCTATTAAATTTATAAAGTTCTTTGATAATTCATTTTTTTGAGTGTCGTGCAAAAGTTGGTTTTGAATTTAAATGTTGTGGCATGAATGTTTGAATAGTGTTGTTAAGAGTAATTATAATAATTGGTTACTACGGTTTGGTCTTGAGTATATGGACTTGTCCCACATGTCTTTCTTAAATTATTAAGGTCACTACAAATTGTGTAGTGTATCTCATTTCAGTATTTTCATATCTCTTCCTCTCTTTCCACAAGCGTGATATGAGATGTGTTAAATATATAAAGCAATAAAACTCATTTGTACTAATAACTAGGTCAAGAGTCGGTTTATTTCTTCAAGAGTTAGTTGCAGATTTGAAAAAGACTAGCTGGAGGGCAGTTAGAGAGAGAGAGACTGAAGAAAGCTATAGGTCCAAATATTAAGAGAGATCTGGATTTAAATGGTCTATCTATAGACGATGTCCATGGCATGATATTATGTTGTTGTTCCTACTTGGTGATTGTTATTGTTCCAACTTGTTTTGGAATTTAACTATAAACTATTTACAAATCTGCAGAAATTGGAAATTGATGATTTTGAGATTTTCCTTTTTAAACTCTCAGAAATTCATTTTTGAATGTAAATTTTTTTTTTCTGATATGTATTTCAGGATCAAATGTTAATGCCTATGTCAACATGATTTGTGACACACTTAAAAATTCTATACCAAAGGCCGTGGTTTATTGTCAAGTTAGAGAGGCGAAGAGATCATTGCTTAACCGCTTTTATGTTCAAGTTGGGAAAAAAGAGGTATGAATCTATATCTTTTTGTTTAGATATTTTCAAATGTATCCAACTATGGCCTCTTGGAAGGTGTTATTTTCTTGTGAGTTACACTTGGTAGTATTTATATAAATTTCAACTAACAAAATAGTGTGTTGTTAGAACTTAGAATTTCTCATGTAACATATGTACCTATATTTACTTTTATGCTTTGACTTTACCTAACTCTCGATGCAAACAATTTTTAGTGAGATCTTGTTTTTAACCACCTTGGTGGTAAAGTTAAAACAAAAAATGTGTGGTGTATGCAGAAAGAGCAACTGGGGGCCGTGTTGGATGAAGATCCTGCACTTATGGAAAAGAGATCACAGTTAGCTAAAAGGCTTGAATTGTACAAGCAAGCTAGGGATGACATTGATTCAGTGGCTTGGAAATAATACATTGCAAGAAATGTGAGTTCAATTTTGTCCATCAACCGTGTAAGCAAGAATTTTGTCCACCAATTTTGTCTCTTATTATTTTTATTGAATTGGAAAAATAAAAAATATAAGGATTATTTTATTATGTTATTGTTTTATTATTTTTGAAAACTATATATTCCATAAAAAAATTTAAAAAAAGAAAGGTTTTTGAACAAAATAAAACAACACTATTTAGCGATGTTAATTTACAGACAATGCTATAGATAAGAAAAAAACTTAATTGGATGAATTTATGAGTTTAATTTATATACACGAATGGTGTAAAAAATATGAATCCAATAATGTGTTGCCAGACCATTTAATGATTTAAAAACACATGATTTGTTATATTCATCGAATGATATGGCAACACATAATTGAATGCATATGTAAAACTTTTTTACACAGAAAGTCTATATAAATTAAATCATAAATTTATTTTGAGAACAAAATGTAGTAGGCAACATCAGCAATAGAAGGCATCCTGGTGATGGCCATGGGTGTTGAGCGAGCAAAATGGTGATGGAAGATGTCGTGTTATAGTAAGTGAAAGGTACAAGAAGTGACAAAAGTAATGGAAGGTGCAAACCAAGACCAACAACAATGAAGAGTGCTTACTAGTGGTAATGGTGGAACATATGTGGGCATCAAATGTACTCATTGTGCCAAGTTTTTTTTTATGGCGACCTAAGTATCCCTCAGTCCAAAGTTAGACACTAATTTTTTGACGAATGAATATTCACTTAAGAAAATATTTTTCAGCAGGTGTTACCAATTGTGCCACACCATATTGATTTATTGTGTCCAGTTTAGTTCAACTTTCACGTTACTAAATAACAAAGTCCTGACATATCATTGACTAAATATAAAGGAATTTTAACAATATTTTGGAACCTAAATAGTAAATAACATTTCCATTGAAGGATTTCTCTCTTATTAATGTAGCTATAAAAATAAAATGAGTCACAAAGAAAAGAGTTTGATTTTGATGCATTTTCATTGTAAAAGTTTACATTGTCAATACAAATCATCATATCATATATGCAACATTTAAGATAGTTATAATTTAAGTCTAATATTTTTAACGATATGAGATTTATAATTGAATGACAGTGTGAAATTTATTACAATAATAGTAATACTAATTAAATGACAGATTTTTTTAAAAAATAATTAAGAACCTAATTACATGTTATTTAATTTAATTAGAAAGAAGATTTGTCTTGAATTCTTCCCATGCCACATTCTTCTGCAGATACTCTATATTGGCAGGGTCAAAAGGCCCTTTGATTCTATCTATAGAAGTTATCACTGCCCTGGCTGGAAGAATGCTTTTTGTTGGGTCAGGGGAGGTACTATAGCTCAAGCATGAAGAAAACCCCTGAAAAACGAAATGGTTTGTGACTAAATTTTTGTCAAGAAATATTTTTTTAGAGTAATTAGCATACAGTTTGTAAAGCAAAAATTTGGTAAAATCACAAGACCTGCATGAGTGGAGGGTTAACAAAATTTATCTAAACACAAGAATTGACCTGCTACTTTATCAGTATTGGTTGAATATTTTCAATAAATGATTTAAACCAATCATTTTGTTTCAATATTTTCTATGATTGAAGCCGATTATTCAATCTTAATCTTAACCTCCCCCCACAAAAATAAAACAAAATAAAATAAAAAAGGGTGTTCTTTTCATAACTATAATTTCTTGATCATCAAAGTCCACATAAGTTTAGTTAGGTACTTGGGAAACAAACTAAATGCAATTTGGTATAATACATTACTCAACAATTCAAACTTTTAGGATAATTAAACCCTGCTTTATTGGTTATTGGAGAGCAAGACTCTTGAAAGCAATTATTGGCATATATATGACAAACTTACTTTGAAGATTAGCACCTCTACTTCATTTTGGTCCACAAGTGCATGAACAATGAGTGCTTCTCCTCTAGCTGATTGACTATAGAACTCCAACTTTGTAATCTTCTCATTGTGCCCATCCTCATCATCTCTATCTTCATCCTCATCTTGGTATCTTACTTGCCTCCTTGCTGCACACCAAAGGCTTGCACCTCTTTGGTTGCTCAAATCTAGTTCTTTAAACTCACAACACAAGTTTACATTGTGAGTTGGAATGTTGTCAATGGAAAATGGTGTAGGCAGCCTAGGCCATGGCATCATTGTCCATCTGGTCATACCCTTGGGAAGTGTAGTAGGATGCATATTGTATAGTAGTATACTATATGATAGCTCTTGTGTTTTGTTAAATGATTGCCTTGTTTGCTTAACAACGAAATGGAGGGAGGAACTTGGAAATGCCCTGAGGATAAGGTTGGGATAGGTGCTTTCGGAATTATACAAAGGCTGGGGAATGACCCTTTTGGGCTCATAAACTAGCTGGTTTGTTTGAAAACACTCCTTTTCTAAAACATAACAAAACCAAACTAAGATATATGTAGGTGTGACAAAAGGGTTGAACCCAAATGTGTCAGCTTGTTTAATCCATTATTTTAGGTGGTGCAAGTTGAGATTTTGAACGCTACCACACAAGTTGGTATGCCACATTTAACAAATTGAAAAGAAAAAAATATGGGTTGCTTCGTCGTCTCAATTTAAAAATCATTTTTTCAATTCTTTATTTACTGGTTGACAGTGAACTTTAGTGAACCAATTTTGATGTTTTTCCTTGTTTTGACCAATCAATTTGCTTAAAAATCAATTGATTTTATTTATTTATTTTTAATTGTGTTTTGTTATTGATTCGTTTTTGCTATAATGCCTCGTAGGACCTTGGTGGGTTTATGTGAAGCTTGTGTTATGTTGAGTTGTGTGGGTTGCATATTAAGCGAAGGATATTGTGGGCTTCATCTATTAACTTAGTGTGTCTTAATTTGATTCAGGAATACATTATGAGAATGACCAATTCGTCAATGATAGTTTTTTTTTTACGGACAAAATTTTACTTCATTTCACTATCAATAAAAACTCAAGGAGAAACATATTCATAAAAACGAAGACTATGTTTGGTAGGGTACAAAAATATGTTAAATATGAAAATCTCAACAAAATATAATCTATAGTTACTTTTGCGATACTACGCAACACAATTTGAAAACAAAATCAATCACTTTTTATTGAAACACAATCAAGATCAAACAAAATAACAATAAAATTTGCTTATATAATTGGGAGTATAAAACTCCTTCAAAACTCTAATGACAATGGACTATACTTTTCACAAATATAATTTAACATTTCTATTCGTTTTTATGGGTGAGACAGTAATTTTATTGACGTTAGTTTGAAAAAATGAGTATGTATCTCAAAATTCAACTCGTCTCAAAACGTCACCAATTAAATAACTGTCACATTCGTAAAAATAATGACAACTGTTAAATTATATTTTCGAAGAACTGTTAAATTATATTTCTAAAGAGTATTATCAATCATCGTTAAAGTTTCAAATAAATTTTACACATTGATCTATAGTGGTAGACCATTTATGAAAGTGATCCACCGTAGAATTTCTTTATAGGTTTATTCATATATCATGTATAATCTTAGTATGCTATGGGATTCTGTACAAGTACAATATAAATATAAATGAACAAATAACTAATTCTTTTACTAATCAGTAGCTCATTTGTAAAATATCATTGGATCAAATAAACGATTTTGTTGATTTCAAATGTAATTTTTTTTTAATTCTACTATTTAATTAATATTACATACATGACTCTCAATTTAATATCTTCCACTAAACATTAATAGTAACTAGATTATGACCCGCGCGCTGTGCGGATATTAATTAATTAATTTTATAAGTTTTATAAGTAATATTTTATGTATTATAAATATAGTTATCTTATAATATTGCTTTATTGATTTGTAATAATTGAATATGATTAGGAAAATTAAAATGAGGAAAATTATGTTTATCACAATCATCATTTAATTTTTGAAATATTTTGTAAAATTCGTATAATAACTTATTATATAAGATAATTGTTTGACTCATTGTACTTTGATTGTTAATTTATTTTTCAACATATAATGGTACTTGTATTTATTTGATAAAATAAAATGTAAAATACAAACCCAAAATAAGATGCAAAAATTTAAAAATATGATTGACTATTTAATATTTTTTATTTTAAAAAAATATTAATGT
>JBBPBR010000005.1:47848827-47870359 GCA_037974775.1 Cicer pinnatifidum | reverse complement strand
ATAATTTAAATTAGTTCAGAACTAAATTGAAACTGACTCAAAAATTAATTAATTTTTATGAAAGTGATTTTTAAAATTCGAATCAAATGATTAATGTAGTTCAATTCCCTTCCATTTATATCCTGAAGTGTTTATTTTTTTTATAGGATATTGGATGTAATTTGTTGTTGTATTTTGTGAAACCATAATTAGTTGGTGAATTGTATCTTTGTTTAATTTCTCTATCATTGTTTATCTTGTATTTGGATAATGTGTTTTTATTTTTATTTTATAAAGAAAGCATAACTGTAACCATATAATGAAACTTGTACTATAGGGATAAGATAAGATGTGACAGATATAAAGATTACATACATGCGATTTTGTTAATTAAAAAAATAAAAGGTTTAAGAAAAAATTAAACAAAAGAAAAAGGAATGAACATAATTTATTATGATATTCTACGGATGAAAGATGATGTACTACGTACAATCAATAAAACAAATCCGTACGATATAATCAAAGCACTGACAACACAACAATCAAAACCTGAACAAAAAAATGATCAACCGTTCGATTACAATTTAACGATTCTGATTTATCTCTTCGGATTCCCCAATTATCAACAACTCCATTTTCGAATTTTTCCTTTCGCACCTTTCTGTTAAGTTCATTCATTGCATTCGTAAAACGACGTCGTTTCTTTGAAGAAGAAGAAGCCATGCCTGCGTCGTTGCAGAAAATGGCGCACTCGAGTTCGAAGAGTGATTCTGCTGCTGCTCAGTTCCCGTCCGGTTTAAGAGTTCTCGTCGTTGATGATGACGTCACTACGTTGAAGATTATCGAGCGAATGTCTCTTCGCTGCCATTACCGCGGTTAGTTTTTGTTGATTTGTTCGAATAAATTCGTTGAATTAGTACTGGTGAATTCGCGTGTTAAAAGGAACTCATGTTAAGCTTAGGAGTAATTTGAAGCAAAAAGTGATTTTCAAATTACTTCAAAGTACTGGTGAAAATCACATTTTGCTTGAGTAATTTGAAGTAAACTATTAAAAGGAACTCATGTTAGGCTTAGAGTTTCCATTCTATCATCGACGCATTTATGAAAATGAAGACTTGAAGAAGAAGGTGAAACAAACTTTAGAGCTTGTTTGTTATTTTTATTTTATTTTTATAAAATAATTACTTTTTTTAAAACAAAATGTGTTTTGGGAGTTTTCGTTGTTTGTTAGGACATGAAAATAATTTAAAAAATATACTTCATTTAAGAAGCTGCTTTGAGTAACTTATTATAAAAATTATTTTTTAACTCATATTTTTATTTACTTATAAAGTGATTTTCATTAGAGTTGGCAAACACAAAACTACTTTTTTTTTAAAAAAAAAACTCTAACAAATAATCTTTAAATTATTGAATGCTAACATCGCTTTTCTTATAATCAGTAACAAACTGACTTTATAAGATGAAGTATTATTTATGAAGTTGAAACCTTGATTGAAGTAATAAAAGAAATGATAAATCATCAACTTGGTCTCTAAACTTTAACTATCACTCTCTCCAATTTGATCCTACACCACAGAATTGTACTAAATAATTTCTAAACTATTATTAATCTATCAATTTAGTCCCCTAGATTTTTTAAAAGTATGAGAGAGGATGATAATGAAGGGACTACATCGATGGACCAAATTAGAGAGAATAGTAGTTTAGGGACGAAATTGATGGTCTATTCTAAAAGAAAGCATTGGCATTAACAGGAGGAGTACATATAATGCCGATAAGTGAAGTTTGACATGAAGCTCACGTGAATGAATGTGAAAGTTTCAATGAAAGTTTTGAATTTTGATATGCATAGTGAAAAAGGTTATTTGGGCAGCAATAAAACCTCTATAGTTAACTCTAATAATGAGTTGGCTGATATCTTCACCAAATCCATATAGGAGCCTTGGATTGATTTTAAATGTAACAAGTTGGATCATGTGATATTTATGCTCCTATTTGATAGGGAGTGTTGATTATAGTCATATTAACTAAGATTATTCTCTCGATTTATTGCTGTTGATATAGTTTTCTTAATTTCCTATTTTCTTTCTCAGAGATTCTCTCATGTATAGATAGATATTTGTACAACCTCATTGTGCAATGCAAGTCATTCGTTTTAAATTATTCAACTAGGATGGAGCTTGGTTATTGTTGTTAATTTAATTTAATGGCATTAAATTTGCAATTGACTTCCATAGATATGGTAGATCTCATCTAGTTCATATACGAATAGCTGGCTGCTGATTTGTAAGTCCTGTTAATTCACATAATATAATATCTTCTTAATTTGTAATATATTGTTATTCAGCAGTCACTACATGTTCTGAGGCTACAGTTGCTTTGAACATTCTGCGGGAGCGGAAAGGCTGTTTCGATGTTGTGCTGAGTGATGTTCATATGCCAGACATGGATGGCTATAAACTCCTCGAACATGTTGGGTTGGAAATGGACCTTCCTGTTATTAGTAAGCACAGCTTCTCTTGTTCCTAGAATTTTTTTAGTGGATTTGTAATCTTTAATATTGAAAATTGGTTATGTTCTGCATGCGGCAGTGATGTCTGTTGATGATAGGACGAGTACTGTCATGAAGGGAATTAGACACGGAGCTTGTGATTATTTTATTAAGCCTGTACGAGAGGAAGAACTAAGGAATATATGGCAGCATGTTGCTAGGAAATTTTTGAATGAAAGTAAGGAATATGATAATTCTGGCTACATAGAAGATAATGATCTCAATAAACAGGGGAATGATGATAATGATAACACTTCTTCTGTTGCCGGTGCAACAAAAGGAATAGTTAAAGAACCAAAAAAGAGGAGCAATATAAAAGATGAAGAAGATGTAGAATTGGATAATGATGATCCATCTACTTCTAAGAAGCCTCGTGTGGTATGGTCAGTAGAATTGCATCAACAATTTGTCAGTGCTGTGAATCAACTAGGGCTTGACAGTATGAATTTCTAACATTTTTTCTTTCCTTAATTTTGCTTTTGCGTTCAATGACTAGTCTTCGTTGGATTGTAATAAGCATAAAGCGTTTGAAACATTTATTACTTATCAGTCGTTTCTTATCCATGTGTTTCAGAGGCTGTGCCAAAGAGAATACTTGAATTGATGAATGTCCCTGGTTTGACGAGAGAAAATGTTGCAAGCCATTTGCAGGTTTTAGTCCAAATAGTGAATTCATTGTTTACAATCTTCCCTTAGAAGCATTTTCATTTTTAGTTACAATAGTTGAACATGCAACTGACCTAATCAGTTACCATAAGTTTATGCTCTTAGTCATTTTTCTTCGTCGATTTTCATATTACATTCTGTGCTATATTTCATATGTTCGCATAATTTTAGCCTTCAGATTACCTTTCTTTTATTAAATGCTATCTGAATGATTTTCTGCTGCTGCCTTGATGTGAATTGGATATGTTGTCATGATTTTTTTGTGGCAATTGTTGAATCTTCTTGGTATAAATGAATGAACTACATACACTTGGGCCTTTTGACTAATAGAAATCAAATCTGTATGTTATTAGACTAGTTTCTGTATCTTTTTACATCCTATCATTTATGCTACCACCTTAGCTACTCTTATAAAAAGTTCGTGTCATAACAATTAGTGATTGTCTTCATTCTGTGCAACGTGGACTTACTGTGTCTTGTCACTGCTTGACAGTCTATTTGCATGATTAATCTTTCGTAACAATGATGGGTCAGCAAGAGTGGATGTATCTATGAACGTTTTGTATGTCACAAAGAGGCATCTACAAAGTCAAAATTGTAATGAAATAAAAGGCAACGAATATTGATGAAAATGAAGAAGCTTAATTTTATCCTTTGTTATTCCCATTTTGGGAGAGGACATTAAAGTTAATGCTGATGTGGTTTCTTGGTGCTGTTATTATGGCTATTAAATATTAGGAAGAAACATTATGTTTGAAATGGATTCATGTTGAGATGAGAATCTTTATTGGGTCATGCGGAAGGAAAGCCTGAATATCATTACAGAAAGTTCATACAATTGTTGATTTTACTCGAAGTTGTCCTATATAATTTAAATGTGCTGCAAATCTACGAATGGGTAAAACCAATGCCTGGAACCAAAGAATGAGGCTAGTGATGTATGAGAAAGATTAGGTAGATCAAGAATGACAATGACATGGACCGAAGTGATGGAAAGAACTTGTCTGTTTTCTTATTAAAAATAATTATATGTAATTAGTTGATAAAATTAAAAGGACAAAGATATGTGGTATGAATATAGTCTATTATTCAGTGATATATGTCATTATATGTAAGTTTTTGAATGGGTGAAGATATTATCGGCTCAAAATTAAGTTTTTGATAAATTTTGCATACTGAGGCACTAGATTGTTGATCAATGAACTTATGTTTTGTTGTGTTTAACTGTAGCTAACATTACCATTGTGAATTGCAATTTTGATTGGCAGAAATTTAGACTTTATTTGAAGCGATTAAGTGGAGTGGCACAGCAACAGAATGGGATGCTAAACACAGTTCCTGGGACTATAGAATCCAAGCTGGCTGCTACTGGAAGATATGACATACAGACATTGGCTGCTTCTGGCCATGTTTCCCCTGAAACACTTGCAGCTCTTCATGCTGACTTCTTAGGTCGCCCAGTAACTAACATAATGTCTACAATTAACCATACTGCACTAATGCAGGCATCTGTACAAGGGCCGAAACATTCTCGTGCCAATGATCATGCTGTAGCATATGGTCAGCCTCTTGTAAAATGTGCTTCCAACATTGTCAGTAATTTCCCTCATCCCATATTAACTGTAGATGATACATCATCCGGATATGGAGCATGGCCACCAACTAATACACTTGGTTCAGTCTCAAGTGGAGGAAGGTTAGGCGTTCAGAATAATAACATGCATATTGATATATTGCAACACCAACAAAGGCACCAGCATCAGCAAAAACAACAGCAGTCGCTGATACATGATCAAAATCGATCAATCAATGTTCAACCATCTTGCCTGGTGGTTCCTGCTGAATCTTCTGACACTTTCCAGGCAGTAAATAGTGTTACTTCAGTCATTAAAGATAGCAGTTTTGGCAGAAATGCCATCAATGGTTATAGTCATTCATCACAAAAATTGAATAATTCATCAAGTACGTCTCAATATCCTGATGGAGACACCAAAGCTACCTCCATTTCTCCTCAAACATCCTGTTTTTCAGTAGGCTCCAGCAACAGGAATATTCAGCAGATTCAAAATTCAAATTCAACATTTGGTTCTATGAGACCATTGCCTAGCCTTCTACCCGTGACTTTTAGACAAGTTCCAAATGATATTAACTCTAGGGATTCACTTGATCAAGTATGTCTTAGGAATCTTGGATTTGTCGGCAAAGGTACCTGCATACCAAGTTTTGAAAATAAAATTGAATCATCTGCAAGTGATTTTAGTCAAATGAAAGTATTCATGGCTAGCAATGGTAACACAGTGAAGGAGGAGCCAAATTTGATCAGATATTCAAATGTGAGCCACCTAGTCCTACAGAATTATCCGTCTCACGATCATTCAAGTGCATTCACTTAATAGGTAACTTCAACAATTTCTTCGAACGCTGTGTTTTATTTAAGATGATGAATACCTGTTATACTCCTTTTGGATTCACTTAATAGTTATGTGCATTTAGTTTTCTTGATTTCAGGTAAAGAAGAAATATATTTACTAACTTATCCCTAATTATAATGATCATCTTCTCACTACATTAATGAAATAATTTAAGGGTATTTTTCCACATTTAATAGCATTAAATGTGGATAGATTAGTTGAGATTTGCATATATAAGTCCAACAAATATAAGAATTTTTTTGCTTATAATTGAGTCTAGAGGGAGTACTGTTTAGTCAGTGAGTGGAAGTTGGGCATAACTGAAGTAGAATGATGGCTATATTTTTGTCTAATTATTTCTTGAATAAAAATGAAGGGGATATTTAACTACTTTCTCAACCATTAACTTATTTCTCTGCATATGTTGTCTACACATCAATGGTTTAAACTTCTAGACCAACCTTCCTATCAAATACTACCTTTGGCCCTACATATAAGAGAAAATTGAGTCAACAAAAGTTGATGCATCTGGTTCAAATTTTGAACCAAATACATCAATTTTAGCTGACCCAACTTTTTCTTCTATATAGAACCAAAGATAGTAATATTTGTCTTATATGAAAATGCTTGGAAATGTTTGGATATTAAGATGCATGTATACTAAGACACACCACCACACAATTTAATCTTTTGACTATAACTTGTAACAAACGTTTTTAATTTCCAAAATATGCTAAATTAAATAGTAACTTGTGTTATAGACAAAAAAAATAGTAACTTTTTTCTTGGAAAAGGTTACTACTTATTACGAGTTAAAGATATTGCAGCGAGATTTTGTTTTTATATTAGTTATGAAGTATGTCTGAATCTTGTTTGTATCAGGTTGAAATGGAGAGGAGAAGACCTTACCTTTAAAGGTACATTGTTTCTTCTTCAATTATTTAGAAAAACAGTTGTTGTAGCTGGTGTCTGCTCTATTGTTAGCTGGATTCTAGATCCCAATGATAACTCTGTATAAAGGTTAGTATATATGAATGGTAGTTTAGCCCTCAATAGCTGCATGTGTAACTTGGAATGCTTTCTAATTATTAAACTAGTTTGTAGGGAAATAAAGTTTTATCAGATTTCAACTGATTGATTTAATGGCTTCTTGCCGGAAAATTGTTTTTTTAGGGCTTCTTTGGTTATAATGTTAAACGGTTTGTATGTCGCATTAACTATCAGCTCCTTAGAACTGTTAGTTACAGTTTTTTTCTTTTTTTTTTAAAATTTTTTTTATAGTATTTTTGATCAATCACAATTTTTGTGCATATTTTCAGTTCCTATTTATTGAGTGCATTTGCCCGGATTTATTTATTTTAGGTGGTAATTCTGAATTATAATAGACAAGGTGAAGTGCTCTTATGGTATCCTCCCATTTTTGTTATATTTTCATGCTAGTCTGCGTTATAATAGAAAAATATACCATTAAGTAGGGATGGAAATAGACTGCGTTAGGTTAGGTTTTGCGAAGTCTAAATCTAGTCTATCTTAATAACATTTGGTCTAAGTTTAGCCTATTACATGTTATAGTCTTATTTTTAAAGCATGACCTAACCATTTTAAAAGACAAGGTCTAAACGTCTGTTTAAAAGTGTACTTCACAATTAATTTGCAAAAGCCTAAACCTTCAAGTTATGACGGACTTTTGAAAATAGATTAATAAGCTAATAGTTTTATAAGATTACGGTCTATTTTGAGAATTAATATGACATTTAAGAGAATTCAACTTTATATATGATATTATATTTAAATTATATTTTATGATAATATATTTAAATATGTTTTAGGTTAGTATGTTTAAATAATCGAAAAAAGTTAGCAAATTTATGATTAAACAAAAAATACATAATTTAATATACTTATAATAATAACAAAAAAATATTATTTAAATTTATTTTATTAGTGGTTTAGTAGGTCTAAAAGTTTTTTTTAAGGTCTCTAGCTTGACCTATTTAGCTATATAAGCTTCTAAAAAATTTGGCATCGTCTATTTAAAAAAAATCTACTTGACATACCTATCGTAGGCTAAGCCATAGACTACTCTCGGTTTGTCCAATCTATTCTTACTTCTATATATTAGACTTTTAGTTAAATGGTATTTTTTTCTTTTAGAAAATAAAAACCTACCTAGCTTCCTTTTTTCTTATCTTTCTCTTAACTCAAACCATATTTCAATTCTATTCTATTTCTCATATATTTCTTTCTTCTCATGTTTTTTCACCTTGTTCTCTCTTTGCAATTTCTCCACACAACCAAACATACTCTAAGAAAAGCTCAAAGTAATTTGGATAATATGAAGTTGTGAATGATCTCAGTCGGAAAACTTGTTGGATACACAAGTTGGGTTCTCCCATCTTTAACTTGATTTTCTCCATACGCAAGATCTAGAGATATTTCTAACCGCTTGCTTAAGCATATTTATTATATATCGTAGAAAAAGATGTAATATAATTAAGGGTGTATGTTGGTAAAGAAATAATTAATAGACTTAAAATTTTGAAAGAAAACTAACAAAAAGGGACAAAGAAAAAACTTAAGAGCATCCTATGTTTTAAGGACCGATGTAGTATTATTTTTTTACTCCTAAGACTATCCACAATGGGAGGTTCGTTATTCATCATTTCATATAATCACACCCACTTTGGGGTTAAAAAAATTGGATGGTTATTAGGGATGAGAATAGACTAAGCCGTCCATCAGGGGCCTACGGTCTGGTCTACTTATGGCCTGACTTGACCTATTTAATAAAAATGCTAGGCTTAGACTGTTTTTAAAGCCTATTTATTTAAATAAGTCAGACTCAGACTTATAAAAAGGCCTATTAGGCCTGACAGACCGGCCTATATATATTTTATTATTTATTAATATTATTTTTTTATTATTATATTAATAATATTATTATCTATTTTAAATTCTATCAATTAGACAATCACTCAGTAATCATTCCATATTCAGTAGTCGTTTCATATTCGGTAATTGTTCAATCAGTCAATCACTCAGTAGTCATTCCATATTTGTTTAAAAGGTAATAATTGGTGTGTTTGTTTTAAAAAAAAAATCTATTGTTTGAAATAAAAAATTATTTTTTAGAGTTTAAATGATGTTTATTTTAGATTTTTTTTTTTTAAATTATCGTTAGAAAAATTGTTTTATGGGATTAGTAGAACATTTAAATATTTTAATGTAAATAAGGCTTTTAAAAAGACTTCCAAACCAGGCTTTAAAAAAAATCAGGTCAGGTCGAAAAAAAAGCCTATGATGAAAAAATAAATCATAAGTCAGGCTTAGGCCTTTCAAAGCCTGGCCTGACCTATCCCCACCCCTAGTGGTTATAAAGATGAGTGCTTTTATAAGTTATTTATATTCATTTTTTGTGGGTTCTTCTCAATAAATTGTATTAAAATAAAGAGTAAATGTTCATTTTAGTCATTAAAAGTGACATAATGTTACAATTGTTCCTAAAAGAAGATAAATTATTTAAAACTCTCTAAATTTTACTTTTGTTAGTCATTTTAGTCTCTATCAGTGACATAATGTTACAATAGTTCTTAAGAGAAGATAAATTATTTAAAACTCTATAAATTTTACTTTTGTTAGTCATTTTAGTCCTTAAGGTTAATTGTGGTACATTTTTTTTGTTAGGAACCAAAATGACTAACATAACTAAGATTTAGGGAGTTTTAAATAATTTATATTCTTTCAAGGGAGTATTGTGACGCTAAAACTCTACAAGCCACTTTCAAAGACTAAAATGAACATCTATTATTTATATTTAAAACAGACTCCGCTGCCTCCTCATATTATTTCCTCCACATATGCAAACATTCTCACCTCAGACAAAAAGTTGACGTGTACGTTTTTATAGAGAGTTTCCTCTACTCAGTTTCTAAATAACTTTTTCCACAAATTCTATACACCACCTACTATCTTATATTATATCTCCTATTTAAATATTATTTCATAATGTCAACTCAATTTTTTTTTTAAATTAATCGCACATTATTATTTTATAATGTCATATTATTATTTCATAATGTTTGCTCAACATCTTTTACATTAATTCCACATTAGTACTGTGTTTTTTTTTTTTCTGCATTAATCAACTTCACATTTTCGCCTCTACCTGTCATCTACTTATACTTTTTTTGAGAATATAAAATATTGACCTTAATATCATGAGAAATTTCTTCAACTTATTATGAATTAAAAGTACACACGTCTCTTTTGCTTACTCCTAAAATATATTTCAACTATTTATATGTATCTTTTACTATTGAGTGTGTTTGCTAACAACATTCGTCTGACAATGGTACTTTTCTTCTATAAATTACATTGATAAAATTGAATATATATTATTGATATAACTACTAGATCAATAATCATTTGGCAATTAAGACATAAAATTTCATATTAATTTTTTAAAAAATTTACTTAAATTAAATAAATTAAAATAAATGAGTGATACTAAATTACTTATTTAGTATAAATTGAAGTATTAGATGGGAGAGATCGTTGTTTATTAAGTACTATCATTAAAAATTAAAAATTATAAAATATGTGATGTATACAGAAAATCTATTTAAGCACTCGGAGCTCCATTTGGATGTTTCAAGAAAGAGTGCTTAAATAAAAAGGTTATTTTCAGTTCACTTTGTGAGTTGTATTATACACCTTACTATTTGGGAAAGAGAAAAAGATATAAAGGTTAAACAACTCTTCTTAAAATATGGTGCAATGTTATTCGTGAACTATTTGCACAGACAATTTCAATTAGTGCTCAATCTCATTTTGGGTGGTAAATGGTCTGATAGATTTGCCAATGGACCACACCATGCAATTCGCTGGTTGTCAGGTAGGAGAAGCACTTTTTCTAAAAATTTTATTCATATACTCCATTTTCAAAATTATATACTAAAATATTCTATTTTTATACTTATTTATAAGTCGTTTTTACAAGTAGTGACTTCTTTAAAGAAGTCCGAGTTTGCAAAAGCGACTTCCTTAAGTAATTTTTCAAAAACAATTTTTAATTTTCAAATTAACAATATATATATATAATTCATAAAAAGACACAAACACAAATTTTAAATTACATAGATTGACTAGAGTTCTTTGTAATATTTTCTTTGCACTTTTTCATCGATCGACATAATACCGAGTTCAAATGCACGACACAATTATCTATGTTGGTAAACTGGTCATACTCAAAAACATTGTCTAAATGTTACATGAAACTCTAGTAAATCTATATAATTTAAAATTTGTGTTTGTATTAATTTAAAGAATTTTTTTTTGTTGAAAAATTCCTTAAGGAAATCGTCATTCGCAAACGTGACCTTAGCAATGGTGTGGTTAATATGAAAAGTGCAAAATAATATTATTATTTTTCAACAAAATTTTAACATCATCAGAATTGTTGAAAACATTATGTACTTAATTTAGTTCTCCTTCAAATATAACCTATTAGATTTTAGTCATGATGTTCATGTTAGAGCTGATTGATCTTATATATGTTAGGCAAAAATACATCTATAGTTCTTTAAATTTAGTCTAATTCTTGATTAGGTCATTTAAGTTTATTTTTCTTCGATTTAATTCTTTAAGTTACATTATGTTGTAATGTTAGTCCTTTAATTTATTTTCAACAATGATTGATGCAATTGAAAATTTATAATCATTAAAGAAATTTAAATGTTGTAACAATATGTCTCTCATATTAATCCTTCAAAAAACATTCATAAAAACTTTATAAATAGTTTTCATTTCTTTATTTTCTCTGCAACCATTTATATACATGCATAGCCTTAAAAATATGGTAATAAAAGTATATTCACACAATCAATGTCATTAACTCGTTTTACTTGACGATCATTATTGCAATTTTTCCGACTAAATCTTAATATTTCGTGATAGTAATTCCATCAAAAATTCAAACTTAAAGGATTGCATGTATGATTCAATATAGCTTAAAGATTAATGATTCAAACTGAATGTAACTTAAATAATTAAATTGAGGAAAAAAAACTTATAAGATGTAACTGGGAAATGGACTAAACTTACATAACTAAAAAAAGTATTTTTGCCTATATATTAAAATAGTCTCCTATTGCTTAAAGAACGATTGACATCATTCAATTTTTTAGGAAATATTCAAAATTTCAAGAACCAATGAAAATAAATAAGAAAGAAATTAAATAGTTGAATAAAAAATGTAAAATCAAAACAATTTTCTTAAGATATTTAAAGTTACAGTAATCTTCAATTCTTCGTTATCATCTCAGTTAAAATTTGTAGATTCCATATTTTTTTTTTTACTTATCACTCACTCAATTATACGCGCACACACACATGGGAGAAAAGAGAATTGTAAATACATTAAAAAAACTAAGGAGTGAGAATGAAAAAGTGAAAAGTGGGAGAGCATAAAGATGGGTAGGAGAGGAGAGGGAGATGAAAATAGGGACATGAGGAGATGGAGGAGAGAATAAAGAGATATATGAAAAGATGTAGGTGGAGGTAATGAGAGAGATGAAAATAGAGGAAAAAAATAAAAAATGCGAATCTATATAAATCTTATATGGTAGGAAAATATTTTTTTTCCTAACAAATCACTAAAAAAAAAGTCTAACGAAATCCCTTCTAGAGAACAATCTATTAAAATTTGAAAGTTTTTGAATACTATAAGACTTCTTATAAGTTATAAAAAGTATTGATTAAATACCACTAAATTTCTACACCATGTTTAATAAATCGAAACAGTCATAATTGAATACTCCAAAAATTATTTTGATTACATTAAAATCTTGATTGAATTCATCAAGATTTTTTTGTCACAAAAAATATTTTTAAAAGTTTATATCTAACTATTTTATTTCTCTCTTGTCTTAGAGTCTTGTGAGAGGTAGTTAGATATTTTTGTTGAAGAGTGTGGTTGTGAGGTATTTGAGAAAAGTCAATATGTTGCAACAATTTTCACATTTTGTTATTATCTTATCGTTATTTTTTCTCCAATTTTAGAGTTTCCATGTCATTTACTTGTATTTAGATTGTTATTTAAATTTCTCTTTGTTTATCTTTTCCAACATCTAGTGCGGTAGCTTTTGGTTCGGTAGGATATTAAATTCTTAGTATGCTAAGTGGTTGTATCATTGTCTAATCTTCCACCTCATAAAATAATTTTGATATTGTAGAAGTGTTGTTTGAGAAAATTTATAATTAAGTGGTCATTTATGACTTACTTCTCTTTTATGTAAATTTACTTGTGGCACGGTTTACGGTTTTCATGTCATCACATTGACAAATTTTTCAAGTGTTGTTAAGTTTGCCATAGAAAAATTTGATGGGAAAATCAAAATTTCCTTGTAGATAATACAAGTCAAAGATGTGTTGATACAATCAGGATTACACATGATATTGAAAGGAAACATTTATGACATTGATAAATACAAATGAAAAGAATTAGATTTGGGAGCTGCAAGTGTAATTCGATTGTAGTGGGTTAAGAATATTCTTGCTAATGTGCAAGACAAATCGACAACCAAATAGCATTAGGAGAAACTTGAAGGGGTATTTTAGGAACAAGACATCTCAAATTGGTTGTTATTGAAGAAATAGTTTCATAACTTATACATGGATGAAAATTTGAAAGTATCTAATCATCTAAATAATCTCAATGGTATTGTCTCTGAATTAGAAGATATTGTATCGAAGATTGAAGATGAACATAAGACGTTAAAACTCATATGATCTTTTTCTTTTTTCTATGGGCACATCAAACATGTTTTGATATATGAGAAGGAATCTTTAATATTTGAAGAAAAATTAGAATGATTATGAAATGTTGTGGAAATGTGAAAAGTTTGGACATGTGAAGAATAATTTCTTGATAGAAAAATGTCAGAGAAAGACTTTGAGTCAAATGCTAGCGATGTCTCCCCCGTGATGGGAGATGATGTCATGGTCCATGGAAAATGATGAGTTATTGTTGACGGGTTAACACATGGACATTGGTTAATATTGATGCAAAGTGTGCTTGAAATTATGTCGGTTACTGAAGAACTTCTTAAGAAAGTCAACTTGATAATTTGCACCATATTTTTTAGCATGATTTTCGTTATTGAGAAGAAATTCTTGAAGTGATTTAGCTTCAAGTGAAGTATGCTTTTTGTGATAAAATATGAAAGTTATTTGGAACTATGATTATCGGGGTAAGTAATAAAAACTGAAGATAAATAAGTTTCAACCAAGGTAAAAATTGTTATAGTTGATTGATATTATATATGTTGATATAATTCCACATTGCTTAGAATTGTAAAAGAAGATGGAGCTCAAGCCTATATATATGACTATAATTTTTCATTATAATTCGTACTAGTTAGAAATATTTTAAGTTTATATCTAACTCTTTTTATTTTTAACTTGTCTTATAGTTTTGTGAGGGGTAGTTAGATATTCTATTTAGAAAGTGTGGTTGTGTTGTTTGTGGGTGTGAAGTATTTGAGAGAAGTCTATGTATTGTAACAATTTTTACTTAGTGTTATTTTGTACTTGTTGTTTTTTGTCACTTAGTGTTATTCTCTACTTGTGGTTTTTTTTATCCAATTTTGGAGTTTCCATGTTAATTTTGTGTATTTTGATTGTTATATAAATTTGTTTGTCTATTTATTTTTCCCAACATTGGCCAAAATTGGTAAGTTAAGTGTGAGTGGTTAAGTTCCACATTTACTATGTATGAGTTAAATGTTGAATATATAAGAAAGGTGACTCATATAGTTACTGCCTTATAGTTTTTGATGGAGTTGTGATATCAAAGTCTCGTGCAGTCGTGAAATTTTTTACTTGTTGTTGCTCTTGCGCTTGCTCAAACTCATCAATAAATGATAACCAATAATGTTTGCTACCTATAGTTTGTATAGGTACTATGTGATTGAATATCTTTGTCCATATTAATCTCAAAATCTTAAATTTTGTACATGTTTCTTGAATATAGTATTTCTCGTGCTACGTGTGATGTTTATCTTACGAATAAATTTCGTTTTTTATTTTTTTTAAATAATATAAAACAACTTCTAGTGCTACGTGCAATGTTTATCTTTTGAATAAATTTTATTTTTGATTTTTTAAAATAATAAAAAACAACTTCATGTGAATCAGGATATATAATGTATAAACAAAATACATCATAAGATCCTTTATTTTTCATGAAAATAACAATTTGATCATTTATGTTTTTATTTTTATTTTTATAACACATATATCCTTTATGTTTTTTTTAACACATATTCCTCTTCAGTTTAACTTAATTTTTGCTTATAGTTCCTTTAAGTTTTTACTTTCTTGATTTAGTCTTTTAAGTTACATCATATTTACATCGTTAGTCATTTTTCTTACTTTAAACAACGACTAGGGCAATTGAAAACATCTTAGCATTATAAACTCTACCAAATATTGCAAAGAGAAGTAGATGTGATAAAGAGAAGTACTTCCATTTTGAAGATGAAGAAGAGAGGTTGGAGACCCGACGAGATAGACAACGCACCTGACTATGTTAATTGGAGGTTTAGAATTCCTATCAAAGATTACATTTTTTAAGCTTACATTTTGAGCCACCCTAACATAATGAAAAAGAGTCCAAGCTTAAGGAAAAAGAACTTTTTTAGTGCCTAAGCTTCCATAGTAATCAGTATAATAATTGTCATTCTCATCACGAATGAGTTCACCAAAGGAAGAATTTCCGGTAATAGCTTAAAAGACACTCACCATCCACATTCACCAGATATGGGTGCTTTCCAAGTAGTCTCAGTAGTAGTGTTCTTGTGTTTTCAAAATCTAAGGGATTTACTAGTATCTTTAACAACTAGATGAATATGATGTTGAGTTTTAATTCAAATATCCATGTACAAGTTAGAGGTGTTTTAAAACACTAGTTCATTTCTATCATTCATAAGTCTCCAAAATATGATTCCAAAGCAAGTAGGTCGCGACCAAGGAACACAATCAATATGATATGTAGAGAAATTTCACTTCAACCAAACATGCATACCCAAGCTGAAGCAACGAATCCACTGAGTCAGATTTATGATGTTGTTCCAAAATTCAAAGACTTGTTCATTGTCACGGAGTATATGCATTATAGTTTTAGGAGAAGAATTGCAACAAGGACATGTATCATTTGACATCTTGTTGTGTCTCTTTTGCTCCATATTAGTCAAAAAAAAATTATGAGCAAATTTCTAAATGAAATACCTTATATTATTAGGACCAGAGCACTCCCAAGCTTTAAGGAACATATGTCAACTTAAGAGAGATTTGGCTGTTAGGAGCAAGAATCCAATTCGGGAAGTCCACTTTTGCATTTTGGATGATGGATCTAGTAGCTTCAATTTTGGTACAAATATCGTTTGGAAGGAGGCAGTCGAGCACATCCATTCGCAACTGTTATTATTTGCATATAATGATATTGGGTAGTGTTCTTGACCTATAGAGATCTTACCCTACATTGATCTTGGATGGGGCCACAACCAACGATCCCATTATCTTTCCAATACCTAGTATCTTGACCATTACACTTATTTCAAGCTATGTTACATTCCACCTCCGACTAGACTTGAGAGATAACTCACCAAATGTGAGATGTGTTGTTGAGATGAGTTATCTTAAGCATAGCTTGAACACCACAACCATATTTGGAAGGAATCACTCTAACCCAAAGGTTATTAATTTGAACATGCTATAAGTTGTCAGATTAACTTCAACATATGAGCTTTGTTATGAACTCTCATGTTTTTGAATTTAAGTCCGCATTCCTTCTTTGGAAAACACACATTGTCTCGTGATATCATATGGAATTTGTGTTTTTCCTCAATGTTTCCTGAAATAAAATTAACTTTGATCATACTATTTCAACTATTCCAAAAAAAATTATGCATAAATTTTTTTCCGATACATGAAAATGTCTTGTATCTTTTAGAAATTGATGCTAAAGTTAATGTATAAAATTCACATTTTTCAATCTACTGATAAGCCTTTAAATAAGGAAAAAATCGTTAGGTCATATACCCAAGACCTAAAATGGACAATACCTTAAAAATATGACTTGAAGTCAGAACATTGATGTGACAAGTTGGAGTATAAACTACATGTTATTTAGCCTTTTAACCTTAACTATGAGACTGTTGCTCTAGAACATCAAAAAAGTCTAATATTACTTGGGAATTGAGATTAATGACTGTTTATAAACAACACTTGCATTTCTCAATCTACAAATGCACATTTTACTAAGGACAAAACTGTGAAGTCTTGCATACAAAATTCAAACTGGACAATACCTCAAAAATGTGACATGAGTTCATAACAAATTTGTTGTCAATTAATTTTTGCATTATTCGTAAGACTAACTTTATAGAATGTCTTAATTAATTAAATAAAATATAAATAATCGAATCAATTATTTGATTAGTTGGTTGAGAGGTCTATATCCTTACCTAATGAATATATATACACACACACACACCCATTGAGCCATAATAAACCCTTTAAGTATGAAAGGTGCACATTCTCATAATCACTAATCTAATATGCCATGTATTATGTATGATGGTAATAAACATAGAAACACGATAGCAAAGCAATACAGAGCGGACATAAAATCCCCCAACTTGCAAGAACCTGTGAAGAGTAATAACAAATATATGGCAACAAGTACGTAAAGAACATCGATATTTTAATGTGAAAAAAACTCAATGGGTAAAAACCACAAGTCGTCCAGACCAAGTAAATACCTCAACTATAATCAAATAAGAATATAAGAGAGTCTCAAAATGATGCATAATTTGTGTCTAAAACCAGCCAAAACCTGCTATTGTGCAAACATTGTTTCTCCCTCTCCAATCATCTTTTCCCCGATTTGATCGTTGAAAAACGAATACTTGTATGTTGTGAACCTCCTATCCAAAAATCAGCTTGATCCAACAATTAACGAATATGCAATCGATGTTTTTCTCAGACTGGTTTATTTTTCTCTTTTGGTGGTTGTCTTTTTCTTCAAAATAGTATCTCTCATTCAACCCTAACAAGACACATCTCCACTTGAATTAGTGAAACACATAATGAGCTACAATATTTGGGCATTTCTTCACATAAGAAGGGAATCCAATACCCAACATATCTTTCCCTCACGACTATATGGAGATAATCGCCAACTCGGGATATCACAACAAGTTTCAAACTTATCTCTTGGTAATGCTTTAGTCATCAGTATGAACTTTAGCCAACTCCAACGACTTAGATTCAAAAACATCACGTATCTAATGATACCTTATATCAATGTATTTGGACCTACTATGAAATGTCAAATTCTTACCAAGATAAATAACATTTTAACTATCGACAAATAATACATATTTATCCTAAATAAACTCAAGCTCCTACAAGAATTTCTACAACCAAATGAACTTTTAGCATGCTTCGGTAATGAAAATGAACTCTACCTCAATTATAGAAAATGCTACATATTTTTCTAATCTGAACTGTCAAGTCACATATCCCTCTGCAAATTTAATCGTATAGCCTGAAGTGGGCTTGCTCAAATCAATATCTTCAACCATATCTGAGTCAAAGAACTCAACCAAAATAGGTTTTTCACCTCCAAAACAAAGCTTCATAGATGTAGTACCACGAAGATACCTCAAAATCCATTTTGCAATATTCCAATGCTCTCTACCTGGATTTGACAAAAATATATTGATTCTATCAACAACATGCATAATATATGGCTTTGTACACACAATTGCATACATCAAACTGCCCCCCCAACAAACACATAAGGAACTCGTTGCATGTTTCTTTTCTCATCTTCACTATAAGGACTTTGTTTAGAATTTAACTTAAAATGAGTAGCAAGAGGAGTACTTACAACCTTAGAGTTTTCCATTTGAAACCTTTGCAACACTATCAATATAATGTTTGTGTGACATCCAAAGTTTAATCTCCTTTTTTTCACACATGATTCTTATGCCAAAAATCTATTTAGTTGCTCTTATGTCTTTCATGACAAAGGACTTACTCAACTGCTTCTTTAACTTGTCAATCTTGAAAGTATTTTTCCCAACAACAATTATGACAACAATATATAATAACAAGATAATGAAACCACCGTTAGAAAATTTTCTAACAAATACATAATGGTTAGAAGTAGTCTTCATGTACTTGTGGTCACACATAACATACTTAAACTTTCTGTACAATTTCCTTGGAGCTTGCTTCAAACCGTATAAACTATCTCTCAGTCTACACACATAGTCTTCCTTGTCGTTAACAAAAAAAATCATCATGTTGCTTCATGTAAATCTCTTGCTCCAAATCACCATGAAGGAAAGTTGTTTTTACATCCATTTGCTCTACCTCAAAGTCAAGGGTAGCTGCCAAACTCAATACAGTTCTAATTGATGACATTTTTACCGTAGTTCAAAAGCATCACTGAGATTCTCATCGTATGATAAATTTTGATCTTCACCTGTTGGAATAAGCACCTCATCTCCAATTAGACGATCTTCAAAATCGTCATGTGGCTTATCATTCTAAATATTACCATCAGTAGTATCCAAATTAAGAACAAGTGACCAAACTGGATCACCATCAACCAATATGTTTTCTCTCTTAGGTGTAGTCTTATCCACCTTATCAATGTCTTCAATAGTTTGGTCTTCCATGAAGAGTACATCACGACTTCTGATAACCTTTTTCTCTATAGGATCATACAATTTGTACCCAAAATCATCCTCACTATAACCAATGGAGATACACTGCTTTGACTTTGCATCCAACTTAGATCTTCCATCCTTCGACACATGCATAAAAGTCTTGCAACCAAAGACTCTCAAATAATCATACTTGACATTCTTGCCAAACCATACCTTGTCTGGTACCTCATTATTCAAAGCAATAGTAGGAGTAAGATTAATAACATGTACCATGTGTACAGTGCCTCACTCCCATAATGTTTAGGCAACTTAGCTTCAAAGAGCATACATCTCACTCTCTCAATAAGTGTTTGATTCATCTTCTCTGCTAAACCATTCAACTGAGGAGTTTTAGGAGGATTCTTTTCATGTCATATACTCTATTGTTTGCAATAGACATCAAAGGGTCTACAATACTCACCACCGTTGTCAGTACAAACACATTTCAACTTCTTGCTCGTCTGCCTCTCAACCAAAACATGAAATTGTTTGAACTTCTCCAACATTTGGTCTTTTGTTTTCAAAGCATAAACCCTTAGTTTTTTGGAATAATCATCAGCAAAAGTAACAAAATAAAGTGCACCACTAAAAGATTTTACCTTTAAAGGCCACAAACGTCAGAATGCACCAACGGAAGAAACTCTAACTTTCTAGACGGAGAAAACATTTTGAAGGATACTCTAGTTTCTTTACCAACCATGTAGTGAGAAAATTTCTCCAAATCTACATTCTCCAATCATGGAAGCACATCTTTTCTGGATAAATAATTTAACCCCTTTTCACTAATATGACTAAGCCTTTGGTGCCATAAAGTTCACACTATCTTTAGCAACCAAAGTTTTTGTCCAATACAGATTACCAATTTTCTCCCCTCTAGCCACAACCAAGTTACCTTTGATGTGTTTCCACCTTCCAAAAGCAAAATGATTATTAAAACCACTATCATCAAACATATATACATAGATAAAATTGAAGCGAACATCGGGAGAATGTTTGACTCCTTTAAGCAACAATTTCATTCACATGTTGGTTTTTAAGCATAAAACGCCAACACCAATTACCTTAGATGCACCATCATTATCCATCTTTAAAATTGAAAAGTAAAATATGTAAATAATTTCATCCTCGGTGTAACATGTAGTGTAACACCACTATCAATTATCCACATGTTATCGTCATATACAAGATTAACTGACCAAAGGTCACAAAAAATAGCAAGATCACCACTAGTAGCAGTAGTAACTGGATCATCAACACTATCATCCTTACAACCTCTTTGTTTCTGCTTACCCTTCTTACCTTTATAGGCTACTTTTACTTTCTGCTTACCCTGACTTTTCCCCTATTTTCAGTGACAATAACTTTAGATTGAGATGAAGAACTTTGTGTCTTCCTTCTCATCTCCTCATTCAAAATACCACCCTTAGTCGTTTCCAAAGAAATAACACCTTTAGAAGCTGAACTCATTATAGAAACCTGAAATGTCTCCAAAGTCTTTGGTAAAGATAACAATAGAAATAATCTCAATAACTCATCATCAAACTTGATACCCATTCATGACATATGATCAAGGATCCCCTGAATTCATTCAAGTGGTATGAAATGAAAGTTCCCTCCTTATAATTCAAAGTATTGAAACTATTCTACAAGAACAATTTATTATTCCCTGATTTAGAGGAAAACAAAGTTGTTTCTTATATCACATAGTTTTTACATTTGTCTCATTAGCAATATGACTATAAACATTATCTTCTACAGACTGCCTAACATAACTACACATCCATTGATGTTCTAAATCTCATTCTTCTGTAGATTTATCATGTGACTTTTTAGAACAAAAAATAAGAAGATGCATTTTTTTCAAAAATAACAAATATTTCATCTTGCCCTTCCATAAATGTTAATTAGTACCATTCAAGCATACCATCTTTATATTCATATTTGCCTTCATCCTTCAAGCAAGTCAAATAGCACTTTAACCAAGAACTCTAATGCCACTTTGATGAGAATAAACACAGAAACACGATAATAAGCAATACATAGTGCATATAAAATTCCTCTAAATTGCAAGAACCCGTGAAGAGCAATAATAAATATATGACAGTAAAATTGATCAAATAAAAGCGCGTAAAGAACGTCGA
>JBBPBR010000005.1:47801594-47827759 GCA_037974775.1 Cicer pinnatifidum | reverse complement strand
AATCTATACATTTTACTATTCTCTAAGTCAATACATTGACCATATAGATATCTAAGACATTGGAAATAATTGAAATTCATTAATTAAATGGCAAAATTTTCAAATAAAATATACTTACATTAACTAAATTTGTAAAACTACCACATAAATCTTGTATACCACAACTTTATAATATCTATTTAGTAGGAAAAAAATTCAATCCACCATATTCTAAAATAGTGAAAAGACATGTGCAATTAATTTAGTCAACATTATTAAATAATGTTTTTAACACATGTGTATTAAGTCAGTTATCTTCCACCCAACTTTACAAATAAGCAAATTTCAAAACTCATGAAAACTTTTTTAAGTCAGTTATGTGGTTAACTAATTTAACAAGAGTTTATTGACACGGTTAAATATGATTCGAACTACCACAGTGATAACAAAGAATAAAATAAAATATTGAGTTAACAGACTTACAAATCTTTTAAAATATATTTTTTTTAATTTGAGTTAAAGTTGTTTATTTGACCAATCGAATTAGCAAATATTTTTAACTACCTTGTTAAGTCATTTTTTTACCAACCAAGTCAACAAATATTTTTAAATATTAAGAAACATAATGTCAATGAATCTTTTTCATCACATTGTGTCCTCTGTACATGGCATGCAAGTGCAAGTCAAGAATAAAAAAAAATATTTCTTGTTTTTGAATTCTAGGCTAAATATCATCAATTCTTTTAATTTAATTTTAGTTAATGTTTTAGTTATTTTTTTTTATTCGGTCTTTTATTTTAATTTTAAGTGTCAATTTGATCTTTTATGTTTTAAAATGTCAACAATGTTATCCTTATTTTTTGCAAAAATTTAAAAAATTCATCAAAAATGTCAAACAAAACCCATAAAATTAATTATCATCCTCAATATAATGCAATTTCATCAAAATCATAACTTAAATATTTAAATAAATTCATATTTTCACCTCTAACAACATCAAATAATGAACGACAAATATGAGTTTATTTGATATTTGAGTTATGAAATTGATGAAATTTGTTTTATATTTTTGTTAGAAAATTTTAATGAATTTTTGTAAAAAAATGATAACATTGTTAACATTTTAAAACATAAAAGATAAAATTGTCACATAAAATTAAAATAAATAACTAAATCAAGAAGAAAAAAAAAATAACTAAAACTGAAATTAAATTAAAGGATCACGAGTGATATTTAACCTAAATTTTAATAATATTGTTTGTGAGTAATTTTCATGTGTGTTGTGACTTCTACTCTCTTTATGATTACAATTTGTTATTTGTTAACTTTTGAAACAACTACTAACATTACTTTTTACTTATGACTTTCTCCCTCTTTTTTCTTGAAATTTTCTTGTATAACATAAATACCAATATATATACTCATACTTTCACAATCACTATCAATAAATAAATAAACAATATATTTATAGAAGTGCGGATGCAGGACGGGTGGGTACTATAGTACCCGTACCCGCTTAATTTTGCGGGTAATTACTCATCCCATGCTCATATCCACGGGTTTTTACCCTACCCATTATGGGTTTTTTTGTGGGTATCCACTAAATATTGTTCTAATTGTCATTCCAACTCCAACTATGTGAAAAAAAATTTAGACTTCAGTTAATTGCATTCTGGATCAACGACCTCGTATTGAGTACAAAAAGTAAGACAATTAAGTAATATATTTTGAAAGTGGACATTTAATGAAAAAGAATATTTAAATAAAAAATCCTCCTAATACACTCTAAAGATGATGGTGGAATTCAAGTTGAAGTTGAACCGTGACAAGGACACACAATAAGCATAAGCATAGCCAACAATCTTGTCTGACATTATAAGACAATGTATATTAAAATTAACCGTCACTTCACAAAAAATAGAAAATAGGCTTCTATTTTATTTTTTGCCTTGTGTAGATATTTGACATTCTCACCGAGAGTTTAGCAAAGCTGACCATAGATAAGCAACTTATGGATGATGAATATTTTAAGAAAGGTGTAAAAGATATCATAATATTATATATATATCTATCGTTTAGATTACTATATATTTATTTTTATTTGGGATTGATTACTTTATATATTTATTTTCTCCATTTGAGTTTTCCTCCTCTTTCCATATTCCTTTTAACTATACATCTTAATTGTTTATTCCCTTACACTACCACCAACATGCATCCATCATGTTTTCTCTTCACCATCTTTCCTAGCATAAAACAAGTGAGATTTGAGAAACAACCTCCACTAGAACCACCACCAAAGCTTCTTATATAGTCAATCAATAATTATATTATTTTTCACTTGGGTAAGTTCTCTTAAAATTTTCATTTCTAAAAGTTAGTCTAATCCATCAATATTAAAATTGTCGTTGAGTTTTGATGAGTGTTCAAAGCTAAAACATAGAATATGGAGCTATACATGAATTAGGGTAACAAAAAAAAAATGAGAATTTTAAGGAAACAAAAGATGTAGGAGTGTTGATAGGTATGTAAAACAAAGATATAATAAAAAGGAGAAAACAAAGAGTGACGTGAAGTTATTATCATTATTATTTTTTATTGATTGAGTCAAGATGGAGTTATTTATGGAGTCAAAATGAAATTCTTAATTGGTTTTAGGGAGTCAAAGGTCTTTTTCATTTTATCATTCACAATATATATTATTAATTATTTTGTTTTTTATTTAGCTAAGTTAATTTGAGACCATGAACTATTGGACTAACGTCATGAGATCTTTTTCTTTGGTGAAATAAACATTTTTGAGGTATCTTCTATTCAAGAGCTTTGTCCTATAATATCTCATTTATTTATTTATTTACAAATGACTTTTTCAGGGATAACAAATTCATCCTTAATTTTCTTTTATGTTAATGGTCATGAGCTTGGTTCATGTCCCTCTTTATAGTTGATATTTTTCTCTCTAAATTTAGGTTTTAAATTACAATACATTACTTTTCCATTTGCCATATTTTATCCTATTAATTTTAATGAGACATTTGTTGATCATTTTAAATGATTGTGTCTTTGGGTATTTGTTGAGTCCCTCAAGTTATTTTATTTTTAATAATATTTTATTGAAGTGTTACAAATGTTTTTTTAGGGGTTGAAGTATCATCATAGTTAAATATCTTTCTTCATTGTGATGCATGTGCGTCTCATTAGAATTTTATAGAAAGAAAATTTGATCTAACTTTGATTGAGGTCGATTAGGTCATAAGTTCCTATTGGTCAACTGGATCTGTTTGTATCCTTGTATCAATTAAATGAATCATCCATTTTCAATATTTTGAATTTTTTTAAGCAAGAATATTGTTTAATTGTATCTTAGACCAACGTTTTGAGGCAAAACTAAAATCTTAAAAGGGATAAAATCAAATATAGATGACATATTACATATTACATATTATATTCAAATGGTTTATATCATACCATCAATTTATATAAACTAATTTATGTTATTTCCTAATTATTCACCTAACTTACAAGACCCCCTATGTTGCAAGAATGAGATGGAATAAATAAGATTGTCTTAAAGTATTTTAAGTATTTTGAAAGTCTTGTTCTAATCTTAAAAATTGAACTCTTAATAAATAAAATATAATTTTAATAATTAAAAAAAAGATAAAATAAATTTTAGTCTTTATAAAATTTTAAAATTTAATTTTAGTCCATATAAAAAAATTTCAACTTTTTAGTTCCAAATCTTTTTTATTCTCTATTAGTCCCCATTTTGAAAAGTTTTATTTATTTATTTTTAAAGATGATATTCTTAATCCTTATAAAATCATATATAGATACTAGAAATGAGTAAAAATTTATGCACTAAATTTAAAATGTTATAATTTTATAAGAATTAAAAATATATTTAACTCAAAATTACCTTCATTTTATAATATTATAAAAGAAAAATAAAAACAACTCGAAACCCTCACCAATTAGAGGTCTTGTGCTATTGGGTTGTTCGACCATAGAAATAAGTAAAAATGAAAAAGAATGATAAAAAAATGATGGAATAAAATGGAACTTATTAATATTTATTTTATCTCATTTTATCACTTACTCTCATTATTCTTCTCTCTCTATTCTTCTCCTCCAATTTAAATAAAATGAGATGGAACAAGTAATAACTTATTCATTATAATCATAAAATTACTCTTTATTTCCTGTCATTTTATTTCTCTTTTCTTGTTTGAATATTCCATGCATTACCTCACAAAACTCAGTATGATAGAAAAATAAATAAATAGAGAAATTTAAATAACAATCAAAACACAATAAAATAACGTTGAAACTCCAAAATCGGGAAAAAAAAAACTACATTTCTTATATAATGATAACTAAAAAACAACACTATGTAAAATTTGTTACAACATATAGATTCTCTTAAATTTTCTATTGCTCATATATATCTACATTCTCTAAAATAAATATTTAAACTATATCTCACGACACTTTAATAAGAAAGTAAATCAGAAAAGAAATAAATTACATACAAATTTAATGTATTTCTAATTAATATAAATAAAAAAAATTAGAGTCATAAAAACTATTCCAAATTCTTCAATTTTAAACGAAACTACTTTTTGTCATTCCATCTCATTCCTCTTGAAATATGCTAACAACAAATCTAGATATTTTTTCTTTGTAAATGAGTGGTATATATTCGTTTTTCTAGTATGTTATCTCACTTCATTCTTGCTCTCTTCATTTCACTATGCTGTCCATAACCAAATTCAATCCCTTCCTAGTAATACTTGTGATACATATGTTTGCCAATTTCACACCCAACCAAGCATTGATGGAAGTCGTGAAAGTTTCCTAACAATCAAATAAAAAAAATGTTATAATTCATTGTATTCCAATGTTATAATTACATATTGAAAAACGTGGCAGGGTTTACCATAAAAAGAAAAGTTGAGAGAAATAACGAATTATTTCAAATTAATTTTATAAATGAATATATGATATATTTAATAATTACCGGTCGAAGTCATAATGAAACTAACAAATTTTAATTGATTTGTAATAAATATTAATTATTACAAATAAATCATTTCATAAGTCAAAATTAAAATTTTTAAATAATTTTATTGCAATTTTATAGATATTAACAATTGAACATCATCTATCATCTTATCGTATATTAAATTTTTAAGTAAACAAAAAAAATTGATGAGTATTTGTTGATTGAGAGGCTTTAGATATTCACATGGTTCCTTAGCATTACGTTATGTCAACGTAACTCTTCTCTAGACTTCTCTGTATCCTCCACGTGTTCTTATTCCTCTATATACCTCACTCTTTCTTCCTCTTCTTCTTCTTCTTCTTCTTCTTCTGTTTCAACGCTCTCAATTTTTTCAATACCAAATGGCTGAAGGAACAGACTTTGCACTCATCCAACTCAGAAAATCTCTTCAGAAGCTTGGTTCTTCTTCAGAGGTAAACCAATTTCTTCTTTCCTTCTTTTTTTTTACTATCCCTCTTCACTCTTTTAATTGCACTCACCAGACTCACTGTCTGTTTGGTTTTACTTTTTTATCACTCCAAATTGATTCCACATCTTTATAATTGATTTTTACAAATGCTTTGATTTGTTGTTCCATTATAATTTATTTTAACCTAAAGCTATAATTTGTGCTTTTTTTATTTATTTTTTATGATTCAATTCAGTGTGCTAAGTTCTAATATAAATTATTTTATATTCGAAAGTCAATTTTTATTACTTCAAAACCAAACAATTCAGTGTGCATAGCATCACTATCAAGCGTGACGAATGTGATATCAATTTCGGTTGCAAAGACCTAAAAACCACAATGTCCCGACTTAAAAATTATTTTTACAGCCCGAGATGAGGCAGCCCAGGTATCGGGTTCGATTCCCACCGGAAGACAAAAACTCGCTATTTCCCATGGTGGGAGAGGGGGACGAGAAGGTCGTGACTAATAGGCGCCTTTTTTGTAACAACCCAACCCTTACCTTGCAAACCTTTTTTTTTTTAATAAAGGGAAACACTAAGAAGTGTAGTGAGGACAAGTATCTTTTATAAACTATTGGTTGTGTTATATGTTCAATTTTCTTTTATTTTATGGTTTTTCTATTTACCTTTTTCTAGGGTTATGAGGACCCTACACTAATGAGGTTTTTGATTGCTCGGTCAATGGATCCAGAAAAGGCAGCAAAGATGTTTGTCCAGTGGCAGAATTGGAGAGATACTATGGTGCCTAATGGGTTCATTTCAGATTCTGAAGTTCTTGATGAATTGGAAACTAGAAAGATCTTTTTGCAAGGATTGTCTAAGGATAAATACCCTGTGATGATTGTCCGAGCAAATAGACACTTCTCTTCCAAGGATCAGATTCAATTCAAGAGTAATTCCTGCTTCAACTTTATTATTAAGTTACAAACCCTTTTCTCTTTTTTATGAATTTAATATTATTTTGGTGTTAACACTCATGATCTGAGGGGGAGAAGGCTCTAAGTAATCGGGAAACAAGTAAAATATGGCCAATGATTGTTCCAGCTGAATATAAACTTAATGACAATTAGTGTAAAAAAGTTTACAGTTGCATCCAATCACATCTTACTATGTAGACATTTGTGGAAATGTTTTAGAAACTAACATAATAAAGAGACAACGACTGTGATTTAATTTATTGTCTGTGGATAGAAATTAATCTATTTTTATTAATATAAAAGTAAAAGTTCTGTGGCTAATAGCATTTAGAAAATTTGGTGCTAGTACAATTAGTTCAAAGATTCCTTTTGATGTATTTTGTCCAAGTGGGGACCATACCATTAGGCAAATATTTAATTTATTTGACCAGTTGGGTTTCCCCTTGGTTCACCTTCTTTAACTTTTTCTTTTCCTACTTGCAATTAAAGGATTTTGTTGTTTCCCTAAAATCCATGTTTTTAGACAAGTCACTTATCAAGGTTATTGAGAAGAGAGAAATATCTCAAGTCAATTTTAGCTCCCTCTGATACTGGGAGATTTGAAAGGGAGAGAGAGGATGTCTTAATAAATTTTTAAATTAATAGACAAAAATCTCCCCTTAGTCAATTTCAGCTCCCTTTTTCGATATGATCAAATTATTTTTAAATTTAAATAAATTAGATTATTACACTTCAAGTATTGAACATGGTCCATTTGTCTTTTAGTATTTGTCTTTTGCTTTCAAATTTTATGGTTCATGAATTATTTTCTTTTATGTACCATCAACACATACCTTTAAAATATTATTATAGCTTGTGTAAGTATCATGTCATTTCCTTGTCCTGGTTTGTCACCACATATTGAGTTACCCTAAACTGTCATCTATATCCTCATATCACGCGTGCGTGCCACTTTTATATGAAATATTGGAATGAAGCAAGAAATTTGCATATGGAAAAGTCATTCTTGTTGACTTTTGCCTTTTTAGAAATGTAAACATTCAAAATTGCCCAAAACAAAATTTGGTTAAATCAGAAAGAAGTGGAAATCAAGTGACTGCATTGAACGAATAGGCCAGTGGAATGAGTTGGGGTGCTGAAGTAGTATTGAGTAGAAGGTCTAGTGTTCTATCCCTACTGTTAACAAATTCGTCCTCCCCCTAACAAACTAACCGCTGACATTGTTGCCTATAAAATAAAAAGTGACTGCATTGAAATATAATTTTAGATGATATCAGCTTTCTGTTTCTATTTCCCTTTGTTATATGATTATAAATTCAGCAAGTCTTTATTGACTTTGGATATGGTTATTGGCAGTGAGCATGCTAGCTCAATAAAATTATCTCACTACTTCCTTTTCCTTTTCTAGTTTGATATGCTTTAAGAAGATAATAGTTTTTTTTTCAATCAATCAATTAAATGAAAGAGAATAACTACTAGAGTAGAGATATGATATTGAAAAAATTGAAATTCTCTGAATTGGTAGTCATATATTTCATAATGACAACTTTCTAATTGACTTTTCTACTTTGTTTATTGTTTCAGAATTTGTTATACATTTACTGGACAAGACAATTGCAAGGTACTCTCTAATTTTACTACTACCTCGATGCTTTCGAATCTTATCTATTTTTTAAAGAACTTGGACAAATTCAACTCCTAAACTTGTGCTTTAACCAGACTCAATGTGTCATCGATAGTTCCTAAACAATGTTGGTAAATAGCAGCTATAGCGTAGCTGAGTTCTAACAAACCACTATTGTTCTGCGATACTACATTTAAAATACAAAATGTTGTCAAATATTGGCTACAACATTACAGCACTACAATCTAGCAGAATTTGAACAAACTGCTGTTTTTCATGGTTGACACATTGGTAGGAACTACAGCTTGTGAATAGATACTTTGATGATAGCTATGGCGGTTCCATCTTTTGTTTATGAAATTTTTACCATGCCAATTAATATGTGCATGGAAACATAGGGATTGTCCAGAAGGTGGTTCTACAAGTATGATCCTACAGTAATAGGAGAACTGCACAAGTTTCGGATAGAAAAAAGATAGCTTGTTATTCAACATTCATTATTATACTTTGGTTGGTTGATAAATGATCTAGTAAGAGAGAAGTATTATTAAAGAGAGAAATGCAACCGATGAAATGATAATAACTTATCCTTATATTTAGCTATGAAACACAAACACTAGACATGACATCGACGCTGACACATGGATCAGTGTTAGACACTAAGCACACCTTTGATCAGAAGTGCCAACGTTAGAATATAGCTTTCATTTCTAAGATAACCGGGAAGTTCATGGGTTACCATCAATGCTACTAATAATGGTGTTATTATCAGATAGTATCTGTGTTTCGACTTCTACTCTCTTTATCATTAGAAATTGATATGTTAATTTTTCATTTTCAGTGCTTTCAAGGGAAGGGAGGTAGGAAATGAAAAGTTGATTGGGGTTCTTGATCTGAAGAATATTTCGTATAAGAATGTTGACCCACGTAGTTTAATTACTGGATTTCAATTTATACAGGTGACTTTCTGTCTTTTTTCTTGAAATCTTCATGTATAACATAAATACCAATATATATAATCATGCTTTCACAGTCATTATTTATTTTGTATCTTAATTAACATCAATTTAGCATAGCCAGTATCAACATTTATTGGAAAGATAAAGACATGTTGAATTTTAACTTATTTTTAATGATTCTTGGTTGAATTTCAGGCTTACTACCCTGAACGTTTAGCAAAGTGCTATATTTTAAATATGCCATGGTTTTTTGTGAGTGTTTGGAAACTAGTTTCTGGATTCCTAGACAAATCAACTCAAGAAAAGGTACCTATTAACTATTTTAAGTTGAAAATTAATGCACTGTATGATGTAATGACTCATTTGAAAATTATTGCACTGTGGTAAGATTTTCATTGGTTACTTCTTTCAATGGAACAAGGGCAAATTATCCCCTTCAAATGATAACTAGGGACTATGGGTTGGGGTAGCTCAACTGATTGGAACTAAAGGTTTACCTTGATGAAAGAGAAAATATTAACATAACATCTAACATACTAACATTTGTCTATAAAAGGCTGATAAATAGAATACACTGACTACAACAAGAAAGTGCAATGCAATGTATAATACTATGATAGTACGGAGGACTAAAGTACTGTTGTGCATATCATGGGCATGTTTGGAAATTTTGGGGCAATTTAATAGTTGGTTAACGCAATTTAAAAACAAGGTTAATTACATTCAGTGGATGGTTGATGAAGATAATAGGTGTCGAAACTCATTAATCATCAACTAAACACAATTAACCATGAATTTAAACGTGATTAACCACAATTTATAGGTGTTTAAATCTACATGTAGTTAGTTGGACACTTGGAAATTGTGGTTAATTATATTCAAATTTGTTCTTAATTATGTGTAGTGAATGATTAATGTGTTTTGTTATCTGTTATATACATTAACTATATTTCCTCATAACATAATCATATATTTAAACTTGTTAATTGACCATTTTGAAATCGATTTTTTTTGTCAAAATAATACTGAAGAAAGTAAAAGACAAAATACTTTCATGTTTTATTACTACAGCCCTAAGCTGTTTATATAGGAAAAGAAATAACAATAGTAATATTGAGTAATAGTGACAGAATAAAAATAAACATAATAATATAAAATAAAAGAGAATAAAATCTAATTTCTTTTTTTATTCTTCAACACCCCCCCTCAAGTTGGTGCATAGATATCTGTCATGCCCAACTTGGCTATAAGTCGCTCAAAATTGGGTCTTGCCAAACTTTTTGTCAAGATATCAGCAGTTTGCTGATTGGAAGTCACAAATGGTAGGCATATAACTCCAGCATCAATTTTTTCTTTTATGAAATGGCGGTCAATCTCAATATGTTTGGTTCTATCATGTTGTACAGGGTTGTGAGCTATGCTTATTGCTGCTTTGCTATCACAAAACAATTTTAAGGGTGAGTCAACTTTCATTTTCAGTTCGCCCAAGAGTTTACGAATCCATAAAAGTTCACAAATTCCTTGAGCCATTGCTCTGAATTCAGCTTCTGCACTGCTTCGAGCAACAACCCCTTGTTTCTTACTTCTCCAAGTAACTAAATTTCCCCAAACATAGGCACAATATCCGGTGGTGGATTTTCTATCAGTAATTGATCCTGCCCAATCAGCATCTGTAAATATAGAGACTTCTCTGTCATTAGTTTTCTTGAAGTACAAACCCTTTCCAGGATTGGATTTCAAGTACCTTAAGATTCGATAAACTGCCTCCAAGTGTTCTTCATAGGGAGAATGCATGAATTGACTTACAACACTCACAGAGAAAGCGATGTCAGGTCTTGTGTGGGCTAGATAAATAAGTTTGCCGACTAACCTCTGGTATCTTCCAATCTCTACAGGAACACTGCCTTTCTCCCAAAGTTTAGCATTTAAATCCATAGGAGTATTTGCTGGTTTACACCCACTCATCCCAGTTTCTTCCAAGAGATCTAAGATGTATTTTCTTTGAGAAACAACAATTCCCTTCTTTGAGCGAGCAACTTCCATACCAAGAAAGTATTTAAGCGCACCTAAATCTTTGATCTCAAATTCTTTTTTTAAATTTTTTTTCAATCTTTCCATCTCAACAATGTCATCTCCTGTGAGAATAATATCATCTACATATACAATTAGAATTGCAATTTTACCAACATCAGAGAACTTCATGAACAAAGTATGGTCTGATTGTCCCTGCATATATCCTTGCCTTTTAACCGACTGAGTGAATTTCTCAAACCAAGCCCTTGGAGATTGCTTGAGACCATAAAGGGATTTTTGTAGTTTGCACACGTTTGAACCAAATTTATCTTCAAAGCCAGGTGGACTATCCATGTATACTTCCTCCTCCAAATCACCATTCAGAAAAGCATTCTTTACATCAAGTTGGTTAAGAGACCAATCTAAATTCACTGCCAAGGACAAGAGAACTCTAATAGTGTTTAATTTGGCAACGGGAGCAAAAGTCTCTGAGTAATCAATGCCATATGTCTGAGTAAACCCTTTAGCAACCAAGCGTGCCTTGTATCTTTCAACTGTGTTATCAGAATTATATTTCACAGTAAATACCCATTTACAGCCAACAGTATTCTTTCCTGTAGGTAACGTCATGACTCTCCAAGTTTGATTCTTCTCAAGAGCTCTCATCTCCTCAAGAACAGCTTCCTTCCACTTTGGAATTTTTAGAGCTTCCTGTATATTTTTTGGAATTTCTACAGTAGACAACTTAGAGGTAAATGCAGCAAATGAAGAAGACAATTTTGAGTATGACACATAATCAGACAAAGGATATTTAGTGCATGATCTAACAGGTTTTCTAATTGCAATAGGAAGGTCTATATCAGGATACTCGACATGACTCTTAAGAATAGAAGAAGACTTACTTGTATCAAGATGATGTGTTGGATTATCTATTGGTTCAGAATCTTGGCAGGGTCGGAGAATGGGTCCTTCATTTCTCTGTTTATGATTTCTTCTTTCAAAGACATTTCCCTTCCAAGTAGGGTCAATTGTAGTACACCTGCTTTGTGTCTCTTTATCTGAATCATTATGTTGTGGCATTTCAGATGGTCCTTCATTATTATTGAGTTCAAGAATTTTATCATTGTGATTTTGATTTGAAGTTGTCGCCCTCGAATCTGTTGAAACCTCATTCATAAGTGGATTGAGTTCCAATTTAGATTCTTGGGCATTTTCTTTTGGTGCATCAATATAAGTCTCAGAATTTTGTGACAATACTATATCACTTAAACTAATGATGTTTTCAAAAGTAAAAGATGAATCTTCCTTAAAATTTCCCCCCTGAAGATGAATGTCAGTAAAAAATGGTTGATTTTCAACAAAAGTAACATCCATGGTTACAAAAATTCTTTTTGATTTTGGTTCAAAACACCGATACCCCTTTTGAGTTGGAGAGTAACCGGTAAACACACATTTTATTGCTCGTGGATCGAGTTTGTCAAGGTGTTTATGTTCATGAACAAAAGCAGTGCAACCAAAAACTTTTAGTGGCAAATTAGCAGAGACATTAGTCAAAGGAAAATAATTTCGAAAAACATCAAGAGGTGTACGAAAATCTAAAACTTTAGATGGCATTCGATTAATTAAATATGATGCAGTTAAAACAGCTTCACCCCACAAATATTTTGGAACCTTATTTGCAAATAGTAAAGCTCTAGCAACCTCAAGAAGATGCCTATTCTTTCTCTCTGCAATTCCATTTTGTTGGGGTGTATTAACACAAGAACTTTGATGAATAACCCCATTTGCAAGAAAAAAATCGGACAAAAGTATATTAAAATATTCTTTACCATTGTCACTTCTGAAGACTTGAATTTTTGTTTGGTACTGAGTGTGCACCATTTTAAAGAAATTTTTGACAACCTGTCCAACTTCCGATTTTTCTTTCAATAAATAAACCCAACAAATTCTAGTATGATCATCAATAAAAGTTATAAACCATTTTTTATTAGAAAATGTGTTTATTCTATTAGGACCCCAAACATCACTATGAATAATTGCAAACGGTTTTGATTGTTTATATGGTTGTGTAGAAAAAGAAGAACGGTGATGTTTAGCAAATTCACAAGTTTCACAATGAAATAAAGACGGATCCTTCTTAGAAAATAATTTAGGAAACAAATGTTTCAAATACGGAAAACTAGGATGTCCTAACCGTAAATGCCATAACATAATATCATCATTATTAGAAGAAACAAAAATAGATTCAAAGCAGGTACTTGTTTTTTGTTGGTCTTTGAAATCGAGTCCATTGTCAAGATAATAGAGTCCTCCACTCTCCTTAGCATTGCCAATTATCTTCCCCGTGCTCAAATCCTTAAAAGTGCAATGAGAATGAAAGAAGTTAGCTTGACAATTTATATCCTTTGTTAATTTAGTAATGGATAACAAATTACATGATAAATTAGGAACATGTAAGACATCTTTTAAGGTTAACTTAGGTGACAAAATAACAGAACCTTTCCCTGCAATGGCTGAAAGAGAGCCATCTGCAATTTTAATTTTGTGGTTACCTGCACAAGGACTATAAGAAGAAAATAGACTCGACTCCCCAGTCATATGATCAGTAGCACCAGAATCGATAATCCAAGTATGGCTGGGAGTGACACTAAGTAGAGCAGTATTTGGAAAATTACCTCTTTGAGCTATAGAGCAAGAAGAAGTTTGAGACTCAAGAAGTTTGTACAATTGATCTAACTGTTCCTTGGTGAAAGGAGATGGGCTTGAAGGAGACTGCTTATCTTGATCAGATGTACCAGCTTGGAGCGCATGACCTTCGTTTCTTTCCTTTTTCTTCCAATTTAGATGTTTTCCATGGAGCTTCCAACATGTATCACGTGTGTGCCCTGTACGTTTGCAATGTTCGCACCATGGTTTCTTGCCAACGCTCTTCCCTTCTTCATTCTTAGTGACTAGGGCAGAGCTTTCAACCTCACCAACAGAAGGTGACTTACCCATCATAACATCTTGTCTCGCCTCTTCTCTTCTAACTTCTGAGAATGCTTCCCGAAGTGATGGCAATGGGATCTTTCCCAATATTCTGCCTCGGACTTCATCAAGCCGCTTATTAAGCCCAACCAAGAACATGAATACACGGTCGTTCTCCTGTCTCTTAAGAAACAAAACACTGTCCTCACAGCACTTCCAATGATCATCATAGCATAGATCCAATTCTTGCCATAGTGTCATCAACTCATTATAATAGGTAGTGACATCTCTATCTCCTTGTTTGGCATGCCACAATCGTGATTTGAGATCGAAAATTTGAGAAGAATTATGAACATCAGAGTATGTTTCTTTGACAGCCTCCCAAACTTCCTTCGCAGTAGGCAAAAACATAAAAGGTTTTTTGATTGTTGATTCCATACTACTAAGCAGCCAAGCAATAATAACAGAGTTCTCAGATTTCCAAAACCTGTAATTCGGATCAGTTGTGGCAGGCATTTGCACCTCTCCTGTTAGGAAACCAAATCTGCCCTTACCATCTAAAATCAATCTTGCGGTTTGGGACCATTCAACATAATTTTTTCCGTTTAGTTGCTGGATTTCAACCTTGAGGGCATTAGAAGTTCCCTCATGGCCAAAAAAGTTGTTGGAAAAACCATTATGGTTGCCTGGGCTGCTGCCATTGCTGACTGTGCCGCTGCCATTGCCGCTGCCACTGTCATCTGTGCCATTGCTACTGCCGTCTGGGGTGTTGCCTAAATTGTCGACGTTGTTGACTACTTCTGAGTTTTTATCCAAACCGTCGTTGTCGCCGCTACCCATGAGGGCTACCTTCCATGGGGGTACTCTGTGCCATAGCTCAGTTGGTTGGAGCGCCAAACCCTAATGGGTTGTGGAAAGGTTTACAGAACCCTAACCAGAGCTCTTGATACCATGAAGAAAGTAAAAGACAAAATACTTTCATGTTTTATTACTACAGCCCTAAGCTGTTTATATAGGAAAAGAAATAACAATAGTAATATTGAGTAATAGTGACAGAATAAAAATAAACATAATAATATAAAATAAAAGAGAATAAAATCTAATTTCTTTTTTTATTCTTCAACAAATACAATTGCCGATGTGACGTGACTTCAAGAGAGAGATAAAATATCAATAAAAAATACAAAACCGTATAATAATACGGTTTCAAACAACATTTGTGATGTGAAATTATCATTTGTATTCAGATGAAGAGAAACCCTTTCTAGCTGCTTAACTTAGAATTTTGTTTGACCATTTTCTGTATGATTTAACATGTTCCATTTTGATGGCTTTGGTTGGTGGGTGCAGATTGTAATTATAAACAATGAGAATGAGAGAAAGGAGTTCATTAGTGATGTTGGTGAAGAAGTTCTCCCTGAAGAGTATGGTGGAAGAGCAAAGCTTGTAGCTATACAAGATGTTGAAGTCACACCACTGGAAAATGGAAGAACAAATTGATTAATTAAAGTATCTACATGGAAATCAAATAATAATTTTAGAGTCTAGCAGGGGGCATCTTATAGTCTTAACCCTTTAAATATCTATAGAATTTTAACCAGAGGACACGACATCATAGGATAGGATAGACGTTACCTATTCTATCTTTATGGTAAATCAAATAATGAACTGAGATATGATTTGATAATTTATCTATCATATATGATTTAATTTAAAGTCTTGCTTATATGCTTAATTAATGTTTCATTCACGTGCTCAATAATTTCATTCAGTTTCACATTGATTAAAAATTGTGTTTTAAAACCAAATAATATTGATATGGCTGATTTCCTAATGAACTAATATGTACTCCTTTTAAAGAAGTTAAAGGTCAAATTAATGTGCTGTCAATCCTTGTTGAGGAATTGAGTACAAGGCAACAATTTGCTGAATTTATATATAGCTATGGATCAAATCATACTTTTCCTAGCTACAAGAGAACGTTAAGAAAGGAATCAATTTCCTCTTTTTATGTTATACTTAACTAGGTATAGAAGAAAAAGCAAAGCACATATGCCTAATTGCACAAAAATATGGTGTAGGAAGAATAGACTCCTATATATATATATATAAAAGAAACTAAAAATGTTAAAAGAAAAGCAAGTTGTAGATAGGAAATATATAAGAGAACTAAGAAAGAAGATGTTTTTTAAACCAAATAAAAACCAACTAAGCAAGTTGATAATAATTATGAACAGAGAAACTATCATGAATTTTAATGTGTAAATTATTAATTTAAGAGAAAATAATATATAATTAATATTGTTGTTTTAATTCCAAGTCTAATTAGAAGAATAACAAGAATGATGAATAAATCATCATTAAAACAAAAGCAAGTGAAACATGAACATAAAAAAATTCTATGACAGAAGATGCCACCATGCATTTTTAATTTTGAACAATGAAAAATTGAAAATTATTATATTGTTACAATACTTTCACAATCATATAAAAGTTACCGTGGCCTAGTTTAGTGTGAAGGAACTCTTTCATTCATTTGGTTCCTTGTAGCATGCGCTTGGTTTCTCAAACTGCATTTGGATAAAGTCTAACTTGAAATTTCATGTGAGTATTTTTCATCCTTGCATGTTGGTGAATTACATATATAGATTCTTCAACTTCTTTTATAATTGCTTTGAAACTATGACTTTATAAATGCATGTTTTCAAATTTAATTGTTCTTGCTGCCTATTATTATAGTTTAAGATAGAAGTCCTATAATTATGAATTTTAATTATAGAAATTATGGGATGTAATGGGGTGTGACAAATATTCACCACTATAGGTGTATTATTCATTGTCAGCACTACCAAATATTATTCGGTAAAACTCAAGTTCAAACCTAACTAAAATGATTTTTAGTCAGTCTTCTAGTCGAATTTTAGATTATGATGACTCTTCCTCTTAAAATTGGAGGGTTAAGACAAAAATATAAAATCTCACCATATGTCTCTCATTTACCACTTTCTAATCTTAACAAATATTCGAAGATGCGATTGTTCTGCATCTACCACTATATATAGCAGCAAATGAGTTTGGAAGCTGGAGGGTTAAGAAAAAAAAAGTTTTTTATATCAAGTTCTGTATAATTGTTGTATAAGGAAATCTTCATTTTTGTAGTCTTAACATTTTGGTTTCTAAGAGAAAGGACTTTGGAAATCTGGAGTTCAAATGACTAATGATTCTTCTAACCATAATTCGAACTCATGCTCTCCCGAAAAATTCGTCTTCATCTGAAACTTATTAACTACTTGAGTCCAATCAGTTGGTTAGGCAATCTTCATACTTATCTAAAAATTAAGAAATCATGCTAGTTTTCATTTATTTATATATAAATTTCAGGTAAACAATGTGCAAGACAATTCAAATGCATGGATTCCCATCAAATGTTTCTGCTGAAGATGTAAAGAAATTTTTGGAGCAATATGCTGGTTTCCAAACTGTTCTTGCTATAGAGATTGAGCAGCATAAAGATGGAGAGCCTTGGAGACATGTTAATATTCAATTCACAGAGAAAAAAAGTGTTGAAATTATCTTGGACTTGATTACTAATAAACACCTATCTTACAATAGTGACTATGTTCTACATTCTAAAGTAATAAAACATGACATTTTGCCAAAGCCAAGGATCTTTGCTTACAACATGGATGGTATTGGAGTACACTTTGGATGTCAAACATCTAAGGGAAAACTTAGTGTACTTTGGGAACATCCAAATGCTTCTGTTAAATTTGGAGCTAGATTAAGGAAGATGTATATGTTTTTTCAATATTTGTCTAAGGACTATAAGTTGATGATTAATCTCGAGAGTATATCGCGAATTGAGCTGCATCACTCATGTTGTATGACCAAGAAGTTTCTCCTTTTTCAGGTTAGTTTTTTTAGTTACAGAAGTACTGATGTAAATAACTTGTATTTTTAATTATTTGTAGTGACTGTATTCGGTCCTTTATTCAGGCTCATTAGGTTTAGAATAGTCTCTTTAAACAAAATAGTGGTTGTACTTTATTCACAACTTTGAAATATATCAGAAATATTTTTTACAAGTAATGTGAGACTCATATATACCAGTGTGGTCCTGTAATCCCTTTATAAAAATACTAGTTAAATACCGTACAAAATAATTTGACTTTAGCTGTTTCTCTTTTATGCATGTAAGTGACAGCAATAGCCAGAATGCATTGATTCTATTTCTATATGTAGATGTTCCACTTCTAATGTGCATGCTACAAATAGTGCTGCAATATATCAGCCAAAAATGTTAAATGGTTACTGCAGTTCACACAGGTGGCTGCATTAATCACGTGTATGAACTGCATTAACTATTTCAAAAGATGTTGAATTTTGTTGTCTAGATTTATGTTCATAACATTTCGGACAATAGTCATAAAATAAGCATAAAGTGCTGCCAGTTATGACTCTTCTCCCACTTAACTATTTCTCTTTTACCACATGAACATCTTGCTAGTATCTGAAACATGCATAAACTTAACTACCTCAGTTCATGAAAACACTGAATATTTTTGCCTGTTTGATAGTAACAAAGTAGAAATCTTATACTTCAATTTCCATCCTTAATTGTCAGTTACGCAGCGCTCCTCAGATATACGAAAAAGATGATTCTGAAAGCAATTATTTTAAGGAAGCTTATGATAGCCATTGGTTTAGATCAGTAGATTTCACTCCATCATGCTGCATTGGACAATCATCAGCTTTATGTTTAGATCTTCCAAAAAATACCGAGGTTCCGAATTTTCGTCACCAATATCGAAATTATTATAAAGTTGACAACACCTTGGATCTTGAGAAACAACATGATTTCTTATCTAACTTGAATTTTGTCCCTATGGTGATTCCACCAGAAGCTCTCAACTTGCCATACAAAATTCTCTTCAAAATCAACTCATTAGTCCAACATGGTTTTCTTCCTTTGCAAGCAATTCACACCAATTTTTTTCATATGATTGATCCACAAAGAATTAAAGATGCATATATAGAAAGTGCTTTGAATAAACTATATCAGATGAAAGAATGTTGCTATGAACCTATACAATGGTTTGAGAAAGAATATCAAAGATACTCAACAAATATTTCAATTCCATTATCTAGTACCATTTCATTGGATAAAGGGTTGGTGTATGTGCATAGAGTACAAGTAACTCCATCAAGAATATATTTTTGTGGTCCTGAAGTAAATCTTTCGAATCGAGTTTTGCGCAACTTTCCTGATGACACTGATAACTTCCTTCGTGTTTCATTTCTCGATGAGAACATGGATAAACTCCATTCGTCGGATTTGATTTTGCGTTCGTCTATTATTGATGTGGAAAGAGAAACAAAGCTTCATCAAAGGGTACTTTCTACACTAAAAAATGGAATATCAATTGGTGACAAGAAGTTCGAGTTTCTTGCTTACTCGTCAAGTCAACTACGCGATAACTCAGTGTGGATGTTTGCATCAAGAAAAGGACTAACTGCATATGACATAAGAAAATGGATGGGAGATTTTCATGAAATTAGAAATGTTGCCAAATATGCAGCAAGGCTTGGTCAATCATTCAGCTCATCAAGGGACACAGTGAGTGTTGGAAGAAATGAAATTGAGATCATTCCTGATATAGAATTTAAAAGAGGTGAAATCAAATATTGTTTCTCTGATGGAATAGGGAAGATATCTTACGAACTGGCTCAAGAAGTGGCTGAACAATGTGGCTTCATGGATCATAATGTTCCATCAGCTTTTCAAATCAGATATGGTGGATACAAAGGTGTTGTTGCTATTGATCCTACTTCATCAACTAAACTTTCCTTGAGAAACAGCATGTGCAAGTTCAAGTCAGAAAACACAAAACTTGATGTCTTGTCATGGAGCAAACACAAACCATGTTACCTTAACCGTCAAGTAATCGTTCTGTTGTCCACGCTCGGCGTCAAGGACCGAGTCTTTAAAAGGAAGCAAAGGGAGATTGTTAATAAACTCAGAATGATAACAAGAAAACCATTCAATGCACTAGACATGATGTCTTATGGAGATATTACAAACATGTTAAGGGAAATGATCATTTGTGGATTCCATCCATCAAAGGAACCTTTTCTTTGCATGATGTTGAAAACAATATGTGCTGCAAAGTTACAAGAGTTACAGCTCAAAACTAGGATATTTGTCAGGAAAGGAAGAGCTTTGTTAGGATGCTTGGATGAAACAAGGACTTTGAAATATGGAGAGGTATTTGTGCAAATATCTCTTCCAAGAAATAAGAAGTCAAAGGTCATTGGTACAAAAAAAAGTAAATATATTGTTAAGGGGAAGGTAGTTGTAGCCAAGAATCCATGTCTTCACCCAGGAGATGTAAGGATTTTGAGAGCAATTGATGTACCTGCCTTACATCATATGGTAGACTGTGTTGTTTTCCCACAGAAGGGAAGAAGGTAAGATTCTGATTACTTCAGGTGTTTTTTGTTTCAATTTTCACTTATAAAATCAATATTACAGAATGCATTATGAAAGTTTTTGAAAAGGCATTTTGAAAATAGATTGAATTTTTTTATAAAAATTCTAGAAAATTTCAAAACATTGTTTTCAGTGTTTTCGGAAATGCATTATCTGTAGTTAGCTTTCATCTTCTGTTTATCACAATTAAAAAGGAAAGTTCATAGACAAATATCATTCCAAACACCTACATACAAAGAAAAAATTGAAAATGTTGTTAGAAAATGTTTTTAATACCTTCCTTTCATTTTGAGTTTCCTCATTCCCAGCACAGCACACACATGAAAATATTGATTCACATGCACACTCCACTAAGTGTAACATTCTACTTACTTCCTATCCATTCAATCATTTGTTTCAAAAATAACAAACTAAATGTAGTTATATTTTGCAGTAATGAAAATTGCAAGGTATGAGGAAGATAACATAGTATAGTATATAATAGCATGTAAAACATGTTATATGCATACAATAAATGTAATAGATGAGTCTGTTACATTAATTATGTGTATGATGATTTTTTCTGACTTCAAGTGATATTTTTGTATAGACCACATCCTAATGAATGTTCAGGAAGTGACTTGGATGGAGATATCTACTTTGTCTCTTGGGACCCTAGTCTTATTCCTCCTCATCAGGAAAATCCAATGGATCATTCACCATCTAAAGTCATGAATGTGGATCATGATGTCACATTACAGGTATTGATTTAAAAAGTTTTAGATATAGAACTGTGTTGGAAATTCCGCCTTTATTGCGGCCTGCCTCTAGCCGCCTTCATTGTGTTGGGTGTGAGGAGGTGTGTTTAATCCCTCATTGTCTAGGGATATGGCTTAATTAATGCTTATTAAGCTTTAGCTGTCCTCACCTTACAAGTTAATTTTATAGGGTTGAGTTATCATAGATCCTTTGTTTGTGTGTTGCATCGTCCACGCTCCAATCCCATTAAGTCTAGGCGTGAGATGGTGTGGTGGAAATTCTACTTTAATTGCGGAATTTGGGTTGCCTTTTTTAGCCTCCAGAACTTTCATTGTGTTGGGCGTGAAAGGGTGATTTAGTTTCACATTGATATAGATAAAGCCTAAGTGGTGTTTATACAGTTTTGATTGTCCACATTTTATAAGTCGATTTTGTACTGATGTGTTGGACCTAACCTAAATTTTAAGAAGTGTCTAAGGAAAATTAATAAGCCAATAAAGATGTATGAGGATAATTCATGCTACAATCTCAACAAGCATGTTTATTTGGCTGCAAACAATTTGTTGGCTATGACTATCACTACTTTACTACAGGACATAAAGGAGCATTTCACCCACTACATAGTTAAAGACAGCTTAGGAATCATTGCAAGTGCACACACTGTCTTTGCTGATAAGGATCCTGAAAAAGCAATGAGTCATTCATGTATAGAGCTGGCAAAACTACACTCAATTGCCGTCGATTTTGCAAAATCCGGTGTTCCGGCCGAAATACCTCATCATCTACATATAGAACAATATCCAGATTTCATGGAAAAACAAAACAAACCAAGTTACCAATCAAATACCATAATAGGAAAGCTTTACCGTGAAGCGAAGAATGCTGCACAACAAAAGAGTCTCAAAAAGTCATTCACTAGAAAAGCTGCAAGAAAACTATATGATCATGACATGGAAATTGATGGTTTTGAAAAGTATATAACAATTGCTTGTGAATACAAGCACATGTATGATTCCAAGTTGTTGAACTTAATGGATTACTATGGTATAGAAACAGAAGGTGAAATAATTAGTGGGAATATTTTGAAGATGTCAAAATCTTTCAATGATAGAAAGGATTTGGAAGGAATAAATCATGCTGTGATTTCACTAAGGAAGGAAGCTAGAAATTGGTTCAATGAGATGATAAACAAATCAAATTCTCAAGTTGATGAATCATATGCTATTGCATCTTCTTGGTATTATGTAACATATCATCCTAGTTATTGGGGATGCTACAATGAGGGACTAAATAAGGATCATTTCCTAAGTTTTCCATGGTGTGTGCATGATACTCTCATCCAAATCAAGAAGGACAAAGCTAATAGAAGAAACTTTGGATTGAAGGTTTGGACAACAGTGAAAATGTTTGTCATTATATTAATGTTTTGCTTCTTGTTGTGGATAATACAGCATTATCATCTTAATGAATTTGTAGCTAAATAGTATTACTACTACAAATTACTTATTATATAAATTTATTTCATGTGTAATAATATATACTATCTATTTATATATTTATTTGGTTGTCCCTTTTCTTGTTCTCTTGTTGGAGTTTGACTTCTACAAGGTTGTTACCAAAAGAAAATATTTAAGAAATAAGCATGTTTTCAAACAATATTATTGATGGATGGAGTATTATTTACAAATTTGTTTTAAACAATATTTACAAGTTTAGATATGAACATAACCTATTGTAATAGTTAAATAATAGACATATGGTGGATGTGGTCAGCTGATGGGACAATAAATTAGTTAGAAGAACCAAACATTTTGGTATATAATTTATTATAGTGATTTCAAACATATATTTATGTTATTGTTAGTATTGATGTTACACTACATAAAGTGTGAATTAATGAGTTAAGTATGTGAAAATTAGTATTAGAGTATTGGTTTTTCTAGGTAGTTTAAGTCAATGAATAGTTTTATGTATATTAGAATATTATTTACAAGTTTTTAAAAATATTTACAAGTATGGTCTGTCTATTTTAGTAAACTTTTGTTTTCGTATTCATTTAATATGATAAATCTAATTTTGGACATTTTAGAATGTCTTTTGCAAGTATCTCTTCCATCGGAAGAGAGAATCCAAGTCCTATTCTTTTAGACTCAAAAGTTAATCAAAAATGATTTTAACCAGGTAGCTCGGCTGACAAACTAAATAATGATTCAAATGAATTTTAAGAATAATTAAACTCAAAGTGTAATTTTAATCTCCTATTTTTGTTTAATTCATAATTTTAGTTTTTACTTTTTTATGCAACTTTTTCTTGACAAAATATTTTATACAATTTTAGTCTCCAAAATTTTTAAACATGTGTCTCGAACTTTATTGATATATTTTATGTTATAAAAACTAAAATAACTGTTTTAGATTTATTAAAAATATTTTCAATAATTTAAAAACAAAAATAAATGTGACATAACTTTCACGTCAACTTATTTAATTGTAAGGGGTGTACAAAACACAGGTTAAATCGAGTTTGGTGTGTCATTTACCCGATCTCAATATTTGATCGGATCAATTTTTAAATCATAATCCGTCCTTTAACCCGACAAAACTCGATTAGTTGTGGATTCAATAAAAATATGACGAGAACGAATTAGTCCCAAGACGAATCGTCAACTAGTAATTCTTGAAACTTAAAAAAAAATTAAAATAACTCATAACAAACCACCTACTTACCACTTGTTAATTCATTCGAAATGATCAGTAACTCATATTATTATATCAACACTAGTATCAAACCAACATTTTTTATAGTAAAAAAAATAAAAATAAAAATAAAAAAAAAAAAAAATAATAATAATAATAATAATAATAATAATAATAATAATAATAATAATAATAATAATAATAATAATAAGTGAGTACGCACTTGTAGATATAAGAAAGGATGCAGGGAAGAGAAAAAAATTTCAACCATAATTTTTTTAAACCCTAAGTAAAGTTAGTGCAATTGAATCAATAATAAATAAATAAAAAATCATTTGTCCTTAATGTATTTTGGAACGGGACCGGTAATCCGAACCCGGTCCTTTTTTTACCTTGTCTATGTCTTGTCTTTTTTTTTTTGTCTTTGTTTTACTTTGGACCATGTAAAATCCAACCCGTGACTTATGGGTCAAGTCAGGTTCGCAGACTAACCAAGTCTTGTACATCCCTGTTTAATTGTCGCATTATTTCAAATTGGAAGTAAAATTGAAAAATGAGTAAAACGTCTAAAATTTTCAAAAATTAATATATATTATTATAATATATTAAAATAGACTCCTGAATCATTCATCGATACATAATCATATTTTATGTCACATAAGTCTATTTGTGTCACTTCACTTATTCTTCATATAGTACACAATTTCATCAATAAAAAAGGTTTCAACATTAAAAAACATTAATAACAGTTCATAATGCAATAAATGTGGATGTGAATTTATCATTAATAACATTAATAATCTGTTCTCTATTTACCATTTATTAAATGTGAATTTATTCTATGACTATTCATAAGATAACTCAAAATATTTTTTTTTTAACCAAGATTCAAGAAAATACGAACCACAACCTGAGACATAAACCATTGTTCATGCTAACTTCCTCTCCGATTTGAGTATAATAAAATTATTTTTGTGGTGTTTGATGAAATGCAATTGATGTTTATATTGATTTGAGTAATTGGCTTTGGTATACTTTTCTTCTTCACGACATCTTCGGAATTACTAACCACGAGAAATGCATGTTCCATTTTATGACTTATATTTATGTTATCTTTCATTTATGATATCACTAATACAAAAGATATAATTTATTTAATTTATGTCGATTGCATTTATTGATGTTTCATTCAACAAAGTATACTTTTTGCCTCCTTTAACTCATTTCTTATTAGACAATTTGCTCTTTTTTTTTAAACCATAAGGTCTTGATAATTCCTAATTTTCATGTTCAAAGTAAATCTATTTTTACAATAGATATTTTTTTAGTGCAATAAATTAATTGGACAATGATTGAAAATTTACACAATTCTTGAGAAATTAAAGTTCTCATACTAATTAAGGAACAATAATTACAATACAATACCCTAAAAGGATAATTTAAAACCTCTAATCCATGTATTAAACTTTATGTCCTCCGATTCAAATTTGAACTTTTCCTTTTGTGTTGTCATCGTATCATGAGTGAATTATATTTGTTGTTTTTTATTTTTTAATTGTCTTATAAAATTTATATATAATAATATGTTTTTAATATTTTTTTAAATTATTCTTGTACAACGTGAATAAAACTTTATTGTCAACTTTTATTCTTACAATTCATAACCGTAAATAGTATGTAAAATAAAATAGAATAATTGTGTTTATAAAATATATAATCCGTACATGTTAAAAGGAGCAAGTGTTGGAGAGTGGCTCGTGGAAGACACAAGCTGAATGCGCGTGAGTTTGTATCCCAACCTTTCTTTCTCGGCACTCAATATAAAATTTTCAAACTGTTCTCTACCTCACCGGAAATGCCAACATGAATCAATGGAACCCCCTGCCGCCTCAAAACTCCTCCAATACTCCGCCATCCTTCGCTAACCGCTCCAATCGCAAACACACTGTCAGGTACTACTTACTACTTTGTTTTTGCTTCAATTATTTTTGGTTTTTCTAATCATGAAACCGTTATTACCGTTGCGTTTTTCCAACATGTTTGTTTTTGTTTAACTAACTAACTAACTAACTAATTAAGGGTTTTGTGTAGGGAGAGGAGTGAGGTGGAAGGTGGGGATGCAACTGCCGCTAGAAAAATTCAGAAGGCGGACCGTGAGAAAATCAGGAGGGATAGATTGAATGATCATTTTCAAGATTTGGGAAACGTCTTAGGTCAATTAACACTCCAACACAATCCATTTTTCCTTTTTTTTTTTTTTTTTTTT
>JBBPBR010000005.1:47781141-47791568 GCA_037974775.1 Cicer pinnatifidum | reverse complement strand
AGATGAATGATTAAAATGATCGAGTGAGACCAAAAAAAGTAATAAAATAAAATACAAGGTGAATGTATTTTCAACTATTTCACTTTAATTATTTTTAGTTTCAGCAATAAAGTAATATATTTTATAACTCAATTGTATCTCTCTTAATTTTAATTGTCAAATACATTACTTCAATATTTGATATATTCATCAATCTCAATATTAATAAGTTACTTTATTTATGCAAGTCATTCTTCTAAATTGATACTTCTCTTCTATGAATTATATTGGTAAAATTGTATATATATTATTGATATAAATACTAAATTAAAAAATAAAATTTCATATTAATTTTTTAAAGTCACTTAAATTAAATAAATAAAAATATACCCGCGCCTTGCGCGGGTTAGCATCTAGTTATCATGGTTTCTTCACACTAAATTATTCTACCACTCACATATGTTGACATTTAAAAACTATTCAAAAATCTATAATTTGATTGATGAAAATAAAGGAATATATATATATATATATATATATATATATATATATATATATATATTGTCCGCCAACAAACTTTATAGGATAATTTTTTTAAATATTTCTTTTGTTTTAAGTCACTAAAATATTTTATATTAAAATTTTTATTTTTTTTCTCTTTTATGATATTGAATCTCTTATATGCGATCAGTTAGCTGAAGAAAAAAATAATTTGTAGAATATTAGTTGGATCATTATCAACTATATAAACTTAATAAGACAAATGCATGTTGATTTTTAAAATTTAAACAATATTTTTAACAATAATAAAAAAATATTATTAATATAAAATATTTTATTCTATAAAAAATAATCATTTATGTAATTTTAAAAATAGTTAAAATAAAAGTCAAACTATAAATAATTTGATATTTATAATAATTAATAATATAAATTAAATCATATTAAAAAATAAAGAAATTTGAATAAACGCTTGATGTATTTTTTTAATCTGAAGATGAAAAGACTGAAATAAATAAAAGGAAATGTTGAGATTGATTTAATTGTGTTGCACTGACTTCAAATAGTTGAGAGTAGAGAAGAGAAGAGAACCTGACAGTGGTAGTGTTTACCTGGTTGGGATTAACCACATTCTTTCTCTCTTCAGATTATCACTTTTCTTCTTTGTCTTTCTGATTTCTCAAGGTCCAATCACTCATCACTTACTCAACACCATTATCAAGCTTTTTTATTTTTTTATTTTTTTTTTCATGTACTGTTCATTGTTTATGTTTCATGATTAAACTGCGGTGTTTATTAATTTATATTGAAAAAATTATTTGATTACTTTGTCTTTCATCTGTCAAGTTTACAATTTGATCACACATTTAGTTTAGTTTAGTTGTGTTTTTATATATTTTGAATGAAATGTCTTTATTCTCTTTTGTTTGTTTCTTGTTTTTTATTTTAATGTCTCTGGTATTGTTCCTAAATTAGTAGTCATGTGCTTCTTTTGCTGAGTTTCAACATGTTATTTTTGGATAAGGTGTTAGTTTGTTACTTTGTAGGGTTTGTTGGTATATGAGGGTAAAATTTGGAGTGTATTTTTTTCTTTTCATAAGTTACACATTTACAAAATCTAAAATACTTGGATCAGTTTGTTACCAAAATGAAGGCTTTTTTGTCCAAAAGGATGAAAGCAATGGGTTATGTGAAGTATAATTACATAGCTTGTTAAAACAATTAGATCAAATTTTTAACCCACTTTTTTCATTATTTTTCTTCTTTTTGATTGGAGAAACATTTTATTTTGAACTAAAACTGAGGCGCCAACACTGTTTATTTAGAGTAATGAGGTAGCAGGTATCAAGCAGAGGGGTAATGCTAAGGTTGTTAAGTTTGTGTTGTGTATACCATCATTTTAATAATGATTTGGTTTTCATTTATATTTATCTTCAATTGTATATTCTTTATATGTAATTCTTTTGACTCCTTTGCCTCTATTGGCAACAAGTCAACAAAAGTTGCTGATATTGTTATTATTGGGTTTTAAGATAGTCCTAAGATAGAATCAGACATTTTAATTCATGAATCAGTCATATGTTAGGTAATGCCAACTAGTTACTCGAATTCGTGATCATACTCGTTACATCAAAGGCATTTAAGGCCTCTGTAGCACTGACACCTTTGTTTGTCTGGTGTCCGACACCGACACCTTGATTACATTCAATTAATTCACTTTTGCAAAATATTACCGGTATTGATGTGTCAGTGTCGTGTCTGATGTCGTGCTTCCTAGTTTAAAGCAATGCAGTCTAAAGCTTGAACTTATCCTTGACATTGTCCTCCCCCTTGCGTCTCTTGGAAAATTTGTTTTTGCAATGAATAAGGAATATTTTATATGTATGTTGAAAATAATTTCTCTTGTTGATAGGTATGGAATACATTTTTTTGAAAGTTATTTACTGTGAGATAATGGAATAATGTGTAATGTATTGGGTCATAAAACTACACTTTTTATGGCAAACTAATCTTTATCCCAACTGTTTCGCGCAAACGTACAAAAGCCTTGGAAGGCGCTTGCTTTGGTTTTGGTTAGTTTCCTTCCGCAGCCTGCGAACTTATATCAGATGGTATTAGTTTCCTTACATGGCGGTGGGCACTTGGAGTTTGAGCTTCCATATATAGGGTTGAGCTGTGAAGAGTTGATATGTTATGTATTTATTCATGATCATAATCTAGGAACGACATAAAGCAAAGCTTCAAAAATCAGTTGAGAAATGTTTCTGAATCATTAAATGGGTGTACAAGTATCAACTCTATGTTTCACATACACTCTTTTTGAATATTTTTGTCTTGATCTGTGGTTCACTGACACCTGCACCTGTTCTAGAATCAAGGTCAGATAGTGAGATCATATGTTCCCAAATTTGTTAAGATGTGTATGCAGTCCACTTAGTCTCAGATATTTTTACCTTTATGATAGATGATCTTTTTAAGAAAAAGTTAGTATGAAGAGGTATTTTACTCTGATAAATTTGATTTTTTTTCTATACCTGTTACTACCCTGCCCATATATATATTATTTTCAGCTGTTTAGAGGTATTCTACTTTTACAAGACATATCAAATATAATTATTGTTCTTGTGGAACCATAGATATGTTCTGTAACATAAAGTTTTAGTAGGGTTTGTACTGTATGAACCATAAGCATATATATTTAAGTATAAACCTTTTAGTTGTTCAAGGGAAAGAGTTCAAATGCTTTTATGCTCTGGTGAGTATAAACTTTCAACGCTTTGACCATAGAAAATCATTGATTGTGCTTGTAAAATGTAAATTTAGATTGACATCTTTAACTTTCTGTAGTGGTATAACAGTAGTCATTTTTAGCATCTATTTTTAATTTTTTTTTCCTTCTCCTATCCTATTCAGGAAAGTTGAAAGAGTTCCGATTGAGGATGGGGAAAAGTAAAACAATTGAGTTGTATGGATTCCCTACTTCTGTGGTTGTGCCCGATGTAAAGAGATTTGTAGAGCGGTTTACTGGTGAAGGATCTGTGGTTGCTATTAAGATAAGAGAAGGCAAAGCCCGGGTTCAAAGAGCATATGCAATTATTCAATTCAATACTGCAAATCAAGCTACTCATATGTTGTCCTTACATAGCAGAAGTTCGATACTGTTGCGGTACGGGGGCTCGTATTTAAAAATTCGGGAAATGGTAAGAGATATCGTTCCAAATCCGAGTACATATTTGGAGAGTTTGGATGAAGTGAAACTGTATTTTGGCTGTCAGATCTCAAAGGAAAGATTCTCTATTTTGTGGAGAAAGTGGGATGTTAGTGTAGATTTAAGTGCTGGAATGAGAAAATGGCGATTCTGTTTGTGCCATGACAATAAGAAGTTCAAACTTGATCTTTCATATGAGAACATTTGGAAGATTGAGCAGTATCAACCATGGGGTAAAACTGCAAAGTATCTCCTGATTCAGGTTGTTAATGTTAAACTCAACTTTTTATTAAAGTGTGTACTTCATTTTCATTGAATACTTCGTCGTTAGGGTGGTGACTGGTGAGAAATCTAGAAAGTCGGGGTTATGAGTTATGACTTGACCGTGGGCTGAGTCAACCATCCCATGTTATAAGTTCTTTTTTCCAAGTTATGGTGAACAAAATCTAACACCTTAAAACAAAATATGATTAATTGGGGAAATGTAGGAATCACATGTTCATGAATTTTAATTGAGGAAAATTAAAGTACTTTTGCATGAGATAATTATAAGATAAATGATGGATGAAATCTCTGACATGATGTGCAATTTGCTTTTACTTTTTATTTTAAATTTTGTTTTTCATTTTATGCCTGTTTTATTACATTTAATGCATGATATGTCTCTTTTATGCTTCAAATGTAGTACCATGGTGGATTTTTTCATAATTGTTGATTTATCTGATTTTGGAGTGCTTTTAGTTGTCATCTAACTTTTTCAGGAACAAATATTTTTTATGTATGTTGTCTCCATTGCCACAACTTCGATTAGTTTTACCTTTGGGAAACTGTTTTGATTTTTTTAAACATTTTTCGTATATGGAGTATTAGTACGACATAATATTATTTTTGTTTGGAGCTCAAGGTAAGTTCAGATATCCAATTTGAGAAGAAAGTAATTTCAATATTCTGAATTTAGCTGTGCAGTTAAAATATAAGTTTAGTAAACTTGAGAAATTGGTTTATGGTACATATATAGCTATTCTTGAAACAATGTGTTTGTTCTATTATACATAATACAGCTAGACTGATAGTAAGATGTAGAGGAGTGTAATTGTTGCTGCTACTTTTCCGGTGAACTAGTAATTTACATAATTAAAACTAGGTTTGTGCGTGCGATACTTCTATCTTCCAATCAATTTTTTGTCTCGCATGTTTTTACTTTAAGAAAGTATGTTTGGCAATTTTATTTTATGAGTTGTGTTATTTTGACAACAATATGCTTGGTTAATGCAGTTCAAATGAACAGTTAATTACATTTAGTAGCTGGTTAATGAATATAACAATGTATCACAACTTATAAAACCATCCAATAAGTAAACACAAGTATTATGGATGGTGAATAAGTAGCGACACCTTATTATATTCATAACTATCCTCTAAATGTAATTGACAACATATATAAATTGTGTTAATCATTCAAATTGTTGTCAAATTTGTGTGTCAAAATATCAGTTCTCTTATTTTATACGCTTTGGTTATCATATCCTAATTTTGAAGCCATCAACTTCTACTTTCTTTGTTGCCTTTCATGTCATGTTGAGAAAATTTTCATTCAATATCATTTCTTTCCGCAAATTTCATATGATTTCTTCCATAACAGTGCAGGATAGATTTTTTTTTTTGCTGGATTAATAGTTTTATGCAATTTAATATTTACTGAAGTATGTATTACTTAAAGCCATTTTTCGGTCTCTTCTGCTCGTAGTTAATTGGTGCACCTCGGATTTTTGAGCTTTATGTTCCCATTTCAACTTCAACAAATGTATATGAAGATCCTTTGAAGAACTATTTTAAAGAATCTCCTGATGATCAATGGATCCGAGCAGTAGATTTCACTCCTTTCAATTGTATAGGGCAGTCTTCTGCTATATGTCTTGAGCTTCCTTGTGACAGAGATTTTCCGAATATCAGGGAATACTTTGTTCATTACAAGGAAAATGAGGGTCAATACACTTTGGAGAGTGGATCGCCTTTTTCTCACAATCTGGATGTTGTCCCCATTGTTGCTCCTCCTCAAGGCATTTATATTCCATTTGATATCTTGTTTAAAGTTAATTCATTGGTTCAGCACGGGTGTCTTTCAGGTTCTGAACTCGATAATGCTTTCTATTGTCTAGTTGATCCACTTAGAATAAATGTTGAGTTTATCGAGCATGCTTTAGAAAAGATGTACTATTCAAAGGATTTCTGTTATGAACCCGCAAGGTGGCTGAAAGATCAGTACAGAATGTACCTTAATTCAAATTATCCGCCGCAATCACCTACCATATCTTTGGATAACGGATTGGTATATGTTCGCCGGGTTCAGATAACGCCTTGCAAAGTATACTTTTGTGGTCCAGAGATTAATGTTTCCAATCGTGTCGTCCGCCATTTCCATGAACACATTGACAATTTTTTACGTGTTTCGTTTGTTGACGAGGAGTTGGATAAACTGTATTCAACAGATTTATCTTCTCGTATTTCTGTGGGTGTGAGAACGGAGGTATACAATAGAATTCTTTCCATCCTTAGAAATGGCATAGTTATTGGCGATAAGAAGTTTGAATTTCTAGCATTCTCGTCAAGTCAGTTGCGTGAAAATTCACTATGGATGTTTGCTCCTACGGCAACAGGACTTACCGCCCAATTCATAAGAGCATGGATGGGAGATTTTAGCCAGATAAGAAATGTGGCTAAATATGCTGCTAGGCTGGGACAGTCTTTTGGTTCGTCTACCGAAACTCTAACTGTCAACAGGAACGAAATTGAGATTATTCCCGACGCGCAGGTTAAACATGATACAATCGAATATGTCTTCTCAGATGGAATCGGGAAAATATCTCTTGAATTTGCTAGAAGAGTGGCTAAAAAGTGTGGTTATGATTATACACCATCAGCATTTCAGATTCGGTATGGAGGGTACAAAGGAGTTGTGGCCGTTGATCCAACCTCATCAGTGAAGTTGTCACTGAGGAAAAGCATGTACAAGTATGATTCGGATAACACAAAATTGGATGTTTTGGCGTGTAGTAAGTATCAACCGTGTTATCTGAATCGACAGTTGATTACTCTCTTATCCACTCTGAAAGTTGAGGACAGTGTATTTGAGAAAAAACAAAAAGAAGCTGTTAATCAACTGAACACTATACTAACAGATTCATTGAAGGCACAGGAGGTTTTGGACTTGATGTCTACTGGGGAGATCACCAATATTTTGAAGGAGATGCTTTTTTGTGGTTACAAGCCTAATGTTGAACCATTTCTTTCCATGATGCTGCAGACATTTAGGGCATCGAAACTGTTGGAATTGCGACAGAAAACTAGGATATTTATTCCAAAAGGAAGAGCAATGATGGGAGTTCTAGATGAAACTAGAACCCTAGAATATGGTGAAGTTTTTGTTCAATATTCTAACAATAGGATCAGCAGTCTTTCTTATGGTTCCACAAATTCTCTTGTGGTTACAAGTAAGGTAGTAGTAGCGAAAAACCCCTGCTTGCATCCTGGCGATGTGCGTGTTTTGAAGGCCGTCGATGTGCCGGCCTTGCACCACATGGTGGATTGTGTGGTTTTCCCTCAAAAAGGCCACAGGTATATATATTAAATATCTCAACCGTTATGCATGATCAATGGAACACTTCTCTTATAGGATATCATATATGATCTATTATTTAAATATTGCGTCTAATAAAAAATTATTTTAAAATTTGAGTTGATGAACGTGGTGAGAAATGATTAGAGAACTAAATACTATATTTCTTTAGTAAATATGTTGCTGATACTTACAAAAGAATACATCCAATTCAATACTTAGAATTTGCTGCTTATTTTTCTTTGTTTTACTCTACAAGGTGTCATTTCCATTTTCTCGTGGAACATTGCCATTTTACCATAGATGGTGGCTTCTTTTTCTGCTTCATCTAAATCCTCAAAGATTTAATGTTTAAATTTTTTTTTCTTTATTCAAAGAATGAACTGTTTTCTATATTTTAAATGTTATATTGTAAAGATATATTTCTATGGTCTTATTACAAAATTTCTTCAAGGAAAACCTTCTAATATGTTCTTCTAAAACTCCTATCTTGCTCATCTTCACTTCTTTTAGTCATGTTACATAAGCAGTTGAGTTTCAAGTCGCATATACATCTAAAAAACTAAACATACTTAATAAAAACTTCAAAAAATTTCCATCCTTAAATATACTTTTTTGCAAAATTTGTTACCTGTGTATGAGAACTCATTCAGAGGAGTAGGTTTTGAATATTTAGAAGTTATATGTTTGTCATTTAGAATGTTATTTTTTAACGTGGAAATTGAGATGTTGCTTCTTTATACTGTCCGTCTGTTTTCTTTGAAAACTGTTTGTTGACACCAATAACTGATTTCTAATACCAGGCCACATCCAAATGAATGTTCGGGAAGCGATCTAGACGGTGACATCTACTTTGTTTGTTGGGATCCTGAATTGATTCCACCTGAAACAACTGAACCAATGGAGTATGCTTCTGTCCAACCTATTGTATTGTATCATGATGTGGAAATTGAGGTATTGTCCTTTGTTTATTAATAAAGCACTAACAATTTTATCCAAAATTTTACCCCTTTTCAACTTATATTTATAAATATAATTACTACATTATTTAATTTTTAAGAAACCTGTAAAGTAAATATATTTTCAACTTCTCATTTATAATTTTTTGAGCTATTCAATCCTATCTGTAGATTAATTTAAACTTGTATGTATTTTATTTTAATCTGAATTACAAAAGTCTGAAATAGTTGGGGTATCATCTATTGTAGAAAAGATAGTGGAAACTCGGCTTAAGTGGTTTGGGATATGTGGAGAGGAGACCTTTAGGTTATTATGTAGTAAGTAGAGTAGATCAGATGGACGGTAGTCAAATCGCTAGAGGTAGAGGAAGACCGGAAAAAATGGAAAGAGAAACTATTAAAAATGACCTGAAGATTAATATGTTGGGTAGATATATGATATATGACAGAACATTACGGTGTCGTTTGATTTATATAGTTGACCCTTCTTAGTGGGATAAGGCTTGATTGTTGTTGTTTGGCTTTCCCTAAGTGATCAAGGGTCTGAAATTGAGCTCTCATCTTTCTCATATATGTGGGTTCAATTCCCCTTGAAGCCACTAAAAATATCCCTTGATGGGCAAGCCTCCCTAGGGAGATTTCGTGGGGCTTATTAGGTACCTGTGATTGGGTAAGACTACTTGCTATTTTGGCCTATGCAGTAATCCTTGCTTCTTGTTAGGTCTGTGCAGTAATCTTTGTAGTTAGTATTGTTTGACTTATGCAAGCCATATGGATATAGATCCATTTTTTCCTTCAACATGTAATCTAATAATTGTTGATAACATGGTTTAATGGTGCAGGAGGTGGAGGAGTATTTTACCAATTACATACTCAATGACAGTCTTGGAATAATTGCCAATGCACACATTGTCTTTGCAGACAAAGAACCTGCTAAAGCAAAGGCTGAGCCATGTATTGAACTTGCAAAGCTATTCTCTATAGCAGTCGACTTTCCAAAAACTGGTATCCCAGCAGTTATACCTCCTCATCTTTTTGCCAAAGAATATCCAGATTTCATGGAGAAGCCTGATAAAACCACCTACAAATCAAATAATGTAATAGGAAAACTCTTCAGAGATATTCAAGGAATTCCATCAAGGGATGGCTCTATTACATCCTTCACACTTGAAGTGGCTAAAAAGTCGTATGATCCCGACATGGAATTTGACGGCTTTATGGATTACGTTGACGATGCCTTCTATCACAAGACCAACTATGACTACAAGTTGGGAAATCTGATGGACTACTATGGTATCAAAAATGAATCCGAAATCCTCAGTGGGAATATTATGAGAATGTCGAAATCTTTCAACAAAAGAAGGGATGGGGATGCAATTAATATGGCTGTAAGGTCCCTTAGGAAAGAGGCAAGAAGTTGGTTTAATGACGACGCTACTGGTGTAGATTCTGGTAGCGTTGATGCGTATGCAAAAGCTTCTGCTTGGTACTATGTTACTTACCATCATAGTTATTGGGGTTCATACAATGAAGGTATGAAGAGAGACCATTTCTTAAGCTTTCCATGGTGTGTTTACCATTTACTTGTTCAAATCAAGAAGGAGAAAGCCAGGATGAGGATGCATGCTGTTAGCTTAGAACAAAGTTTCAGTCATAGATTGCGTCTAGATTGACAACTCTGCTTATACTTATTGACTTTGCATGTAAATATTTATATGGTAATATCATATATAATGTTGAGTTGGTGTTTTTATATCATTTGTAAGTATGATGCAAACTCATTAGTGATATTATATATGGGGTTTTATCTATCTTCTTATTTTGATTGTAAATATGATGAAGACTCATTAGTGGTATTATTCACTTGATTTCTCTATTTATTTATTTTCTTCTTTGGGAGAGATTAATTGATATGGAGTGAATGGATTGTGTTAATGAAAGCATTCTATTTTATAATGGCATAGATTTAGTATTTTTTTTTTTGTTATTGTTTTAATACATCTGTTCCGAGTTTTGTTAGGATATATGGTTATATTATTACAAAATATACTAATGAAAAAAGTATATTATACTTTTTTACTTAAATTTCAATTGTTTTTGTTCTGAATTTTATCTGGAGATATAAAAATTAAATTCATTATCTGGTAAACTCAAAAATTTATTT
>JBBPBR010000005.1:47754280-47774297 GCA_037974775.1 Cicer pinnatifidum | reverse complement strand
TTCCAAATGACAACTCATTTCACATTTTTCCTTAAAAAGAAAGTACCCACTTCAAATATACTACTATAATTATAGTTATGATTATAATTTATGTTAGTTAAAAGTTAAAATACCGACTATTGAATGTGATGCAACCAATTATTAAATTTTGGGTCTCGCTAATGTATCTCTTATGACATATGTTAAACATTCCTCAAATATATTAATCTTAAAAGAAAGAAAATACTTAAATTTTTAGGAAATTGAATACACAAGTTTAATAAAATTTCTACTTTTAATACTTCAAGGTATACCCTTAAGGCTTAGGTTATCATGTGGCTTAAATTTTTCCATTCAACGGCATCCTCTAGGAAGAAAATTAACAAGATCAGACCTAACTTACTCTTCAAGAAATTATGGTATGTTAGCCATGATCAAATGATACCCATTAAAATTGATATGATATGATACCATTAAAACAAAGAAGTGTATCGATCTAATTTGAAATATTTTATAAATGAGATGCAACAATTATTTAAGTTAATATAAGATAAAAAATATGTGTGCTATATAGAAGACATGAAGACTCAAAGGCTCTTAAAGATATATTTTGGATTCATTCTGATTTGACCATGTTGTTGATTTTTTTTCCTAATGCAATGATTATGAATAATACATACAAAACTAACAAATACATGGTGCCATTGCTTGAAATAATATGTGTCACCTCAATAGAGTTAACATATTTTAGCATTTACTTATTTAGAATTTGAGAAGTAAGATAACTTTAGTTGGACATTAGAGAAGTTAAAAACATTATTATTGAAATTGAGCTTAATTTTAAAAGTGATTTTGACTAACAGAAACATTGTCATGATAAAAGAGAGAGAGAGGGGCGGGGGACTAGGCATGGCAACGGGGCGGGGCGGGAGCGGATTTCGCCTCCTCCACACCCGCACCCCATTAATCGGGGAAAACCCGCACCCGCCCCCGTTTCATAGCGAATGTAAAATTTAAGCACACATCTCCGCCCGCAACGAGTCGCGGGTTTCCCCGCCCGTACTCGCACCCACTCAAATATATAAAATTATAAATTTAAAAATCATATTTATTATAATAAAATAATAATTATTAAATAATAATAAAATTAAAAATATTTTATATATAAATAAAATTATAATATTTAATATTTTTAAAAAATATTAAATATATTAAATAAGTATTTGTATATAAAATTAAAAAATTACAATAACAATACTTGCGGGGCGGGTTCGAATGCGGGGGCGGGGTGGATATCACCACCCCCAAACCTGCCCCAGCCCCCGAATTTTAATATCGGGGAAAATCCGCACCCGCACCCAATTAAAGCGGATTTTCTCCGCCCAAATCAAGCGGGTTTGGGTGGGTACCCGCGGGTGCGGATTTTATTGCCATCCCTAGGGAGGACTATTAAGCTCTCTATGATTGAAATTAGAATCAAAATTAAAATTAACATATTTGTCATCATAAAAAAGGGGGAGATTGTTGAGGTAAAATCTCAAATTAATGTTTTGATGTAAAAAAAATAAAAGTTAATTAAAGACTCTAATTATGATTCTAAGTTATGTGTTAATTTAACATGTTCTTTTGAGTGAAATAATCCAAGATGGGTACAAAGAAAATGCAAGAGAAATCAATTCAAAGAAATAGTTAAAAATGAACAAAACTGAATCAAGAATGTTCTTGAAAGCCAAAAATATTCTCCACGGTTCTATCATTTTCAGCAAGCAAGTTAAAATCAGTTTTTAATGCAAGGAAAGCTCTTGTAAGTCGCGAATAGATTTTCAGTTAATATACTAGGAATGTACAGCTCTCATATAAGCACAAAAATCACTCAAAAAGATCAAAGGATAAAAGACACAACTCAAAACAAAAGTGTCAAATATTCATTTTCCAGCAGTGTAACATCAATCTCCAAAATGATAAACATTCTCCAGTATAATACACTTGATCTTCAACAGCAAACATCTTTCTCCAGAATGATTAACAACTATCTCTAGAATGATCAACATCATTCTCCAAGTATGATGATATTAGTCTAGAATGATATGAATATTCTCCAACTTACTGACCATCATTCTCTAGCCTTGTTACATCATTCTCTTGCCTTATTTCGTCATTCTCCAGCCTATTTTGCACAAATCAAAAGGCAATCTTAATCTGAATCGATTAAACACATCGCTGAGATGTTTGCATGTATGAACAAAGGATCATCACAGTCAAGAATGAGAAGCTATATCAGACATTATTAACACAGACGAAAATATGCAGAATGTTCAAATCAGTAACATTCAAAGTTTAAACGTCTGGTCTTTGGTCAAGTCTGACACATGACGGCAAGACACCTTTTCAACTGTCATAATAGCTATCATCAACCTCCTTGAAGCCTATAAAAGGAACTCCAAACTCAATGAAAATGTAGAACTCCAAGTGCTAAGAAAATCCATCAATCACATTACACTTACATACTTGAAAGCTTCTCATTTTCAAAAGAATCAATTCTAAATTCATTCTCATATATCCTGATCGTATTACTAAATTATGTCATCAAGAATCTATTCTAAAACACGAGTTGAGCATAATCAGATTCTACCAATCTCTTTAAATCATTATTTTTTAAACTCAAAACTATAAGTGTTGTTTATAGTTTGAGTAGTTTTGTAAAAATCCTTTTATGGTTAAAAGGTGAATTGTAAAATCCTCTCAAAATTGATAGATGACCTGGTTGAATCTTTTTTGGGTGGAAAGGAATAGTTGTTACGGATCAAGGTTGATCTTAACAAAAACCGTGTAAAACCAAGAACGTTCTTCGTTTAAACACTTCGTTCTTCGTGTAAAACAACAAATTTAGGAGGAATGAAGTATGGTTTTGTTATTGTAGATAATTTCTCACGATACACTTGGGTATTATTTTTAAAACATAAAGATAATGCCTTCAAAATCTTTTGTAAAAAGGTACAAAATGAAAAAGATTCCAGCATCATTTCTATAAGAAGTGATCATGGAGGAGAATTCATAAATGTTTCTTTTAAAACCATCCTTGAAGAACTTGGCATTTCTCATAATCTATCTTTTGCAAGAACTCCTCAACAAAATGGAGTTGTTGAAAGAAAAAATAGAACCTTACAGAAAATGGCAAGAACAATCTTGGAAGAGTCTAATGTTGAAAAATACTTTTGGGCTGAAGCTATCAATACATCATGTTACATTTTAAAATGTGTATCAATAAGATAGATCATAAACAAAACATCATATGAAATATGGAATAGCAGGAAGCCAAACATATCATATTTTCATATTTTTGGTTTTTGTTGTTATATCTTGAGCAACAATGAAACTCTTAGAAAGTTTGACGCAAAATCGAACAAAGCTATATTTTTTGTTTACTCAACCGATTCTAAAGTGTATCGTGTTTTCAATTTAAAAACCAAAATTATTGAATTCAGCGTGCATATATTATTTGATGATCTTGATTTGAGTAAAAAAGATGAGGAAGAATAAGAACATTTTGGGCAACAACAACAACATAATGTTCTCTAGGAAACCCAAATTGATAAACAATCTTCGTTTTATTCTCCTCCTAAAAGCTGGAGAACAATTAGTGATCATCCTCAAAATCAAATCATTGGAGATACTACTGGTGGAATTAGAACAAGAATTTCATTCAAGGATGATGGTGATAACAACATGGCAAAGATCTCCCAAATTGAACCAAAATTCATCAAAGAAGCCATAGATGATCAATCTTGGATTGAACCGATGAAGGAAAAACTTCAATTCGAGAAGAATGAAGTTTGGGATCTGGTTCCAGATCCACAAGATAAAACCATCATAGAAACAAGATGGTAATCAAAACAAACTAGATGAAGAAGGTAAAGTTGTGAGAAACAAAGCAAGGTCGGTTGCTCAAGGTTACAATCAACAAAAAGGTATAGATTATGATGAAACTTTTGTTCCCGTCTCAAGGTTAGAAGCTATAAGAATTCTTCTTGCATATGCATCATATAACCTTATTAAACTCTTTCAAATGGATTTGAAAAGTGTATTCTTAAATGGTTTTTTAAATGAACAAGTTTATGTGCGACAACCTCCCAGTTTTGAAGGTCAATCAAAACCAAATCATGTTTTTAAACTCACCAAAGCTCTATATGGTTTAAAACAAGAACCAAGAGCTTGGTATGAATGACTTAGTTCCTTTTTAATGAAAAATGGATTTTCTAGAGGATAGATTGACACTACACTGTTCAAGTAAAATGATAAAAATGTGTGATGATATTATCTTTGGCTCAACTAATGAGAAAATGTATGATGCTTTTTCAAAACTCAATGCAAAGTGAATTTGCAATCAGTATGATGGGAGAATTAAGATATTTTCTTGGTTTGAAAATCAAGCAACATGAAGATGGCATTTTCATATCTCAAGAAAAATATATAAAAGATCTCTTAACAAAGTATAAAATGAATGAAGTCAAAATCATGATTACTCCTATGCATCCATCTTCTTCATTAGACAAATATGAAAATAGAAAATATGTTTATGAAAAAGAGTATAGGGGTATGATAAGATATTTTCTTTATTTAACTGCTAGTAGATCTGGCATTGTGTTTATGGTAGGATTATGTGCTAGATTTTAATTAGCACCTAAAGAATCTCATTTAATAGCCGTAAAAAGAATTTTTAGATATCTTGTTGGTACTATTGATCTTGGCCTTTGGTATAGAAAAGGTTCTCATTTTGATCATGTAGCTTATTGCGACGTTGATTATGCTGGAGATAAAATTGAATAAAAAAGCACAAGAGGAGTATGTTAGTTTCTTGAAGAAGCATTAATAATCTGATTGTGCAAAAAACAAAACACGATTGCTCTCTCGACAATCGAAGTTGAATATGTCTCGGCTGCAAATTGCGGCTCTCAAGTTCTTTGAATAAAAAATCAACTTGAATTCTACTCTGTAAGTTATTCAAGTGTTCCAATTTAATGTGATAATACAAGCGTTATGATTCTGTCAAAAAATCTCATTCAACATTCAAGATCCAAACACATAAATAAAACACCATTTTATTCGTGATCATGTTAATTAAAAATAAGTTGAATTAATCTTTGTTGATACTCAAGAACAACTTGCTGATATTTTTACCAAACCAATTGTTCTGGAAAGTTTTTATTTTTTCAAGGAAAACTGAAAATTATCAAAAATCCAATCAATTTGCACTATAATTTGGTTATGTATAAATGGAGAACGTTAGGCATTCTGCGTTTCCTGCGCACATCATTGTTTTGCTCTTCAACATGTATCATTCTCCCTTTTCGTTAAAAAATTTGCAAAACCACTTTTTCGTGGCATTAATGAGATGTGTTTTCTTGTATACAAAATCACTACCACACAGTCATTTCTCCTATTTTTTAACATCAATCAGTCACTTCACTTTCCCCAATAAAATGGAAAAACTACAAATCATCATAATGATTATTCATCTTCACTTTCCACGGGATTCGAGCGCGGTACCTCTGACAGATAAGTACCGCATTCACACATCCCACTAACAATTGAGCTGGTGGGAAAAATCTTTGTAAAACCTTTTTAGATTACTTATCTTCTTCTCATGAATCTATCCCTAGAAAAATTCCAACCCCAACCCATTTTCAACTATCTTTCCCCCTCTCTTTCTATGTACTCCTCCAAATCTAAACGAAGTCTCTCCTCACCTTCGTTCATCCTTCCCTAAACCTACGGAGCCAAAGAAACGCTCTATGAGAGTATTCGCTGTAATCGGTACCTCAAAGGCCAAAACCTCAAAACCTACAGTCTTCGTCATCTCTGACAGTGACTGTTTTGAACCTTCAACACCAAACCCTACAAAGACTTCAACACCTCTCAAACCATCAGAACCATCCACCTCCTGATTTCAAATCTGAACCTTCTTCCTCCACAACCCCAAACTAAAAGAGAAAATCAATGAATGAAATTTTCTCATTTTCAAAACCCTTTCAATCGTCTCCATCTAAATCCTCATCGAAACAAAACTTAAAGGTCAAAACTACCATGACTTTCTCCTAGTTTTTGGCCAAAAACAAATAAATAAATAATAAAACCCCCAAAGAGGCATAAATCTGCTTCCAAGAAAAACCTCGAGAATGTTCTCCTCCTTATACAGAATGTTTTTGTTCTACCTCACAAGAAGGTTATGCTCCTCCTACTGTAAATCCATAAAATTCTCCATCTTCCACCCACCATCCCAAAATTGGCCCCAAAATACGCTTCCCTCCACTCATTCCATCAACCCTACAGAAAACCTATTCTAAAAAATGGGTCGAGCGGCCTGTTGGAATTGGTCGAGTTTTCTTGCTTGAGAACCTGTTTATCGATGGCACATCTATCAAAATCCATACAGATGCTCTTGGTTGGACCAAATTTCTGCAAATCTCTTACTACTATTACCCAGATGTGGTGAGGGTCTTCTACTGTAGAGCTCAAACATTTCTTGAGAAGTCACTCTTGATGACCACTCTCAATGGTATTGAGATTCGTTTAACCCTTGATATTCTTGCCACCATCATCGACCTGCCAAATGATCGACCTTCCTTCGTCAACAAGAATTGGTCCTCAGTTCTCAATATGAACAGGACAATTGTGCTTGCTAAAAAATTTTAGGAGGGCTGCAAAACCACTTGTATGCATCATTAAAACCCATATGCAAGGTGCTTAACAACATCAACCAACATTACATCCTACCGCATGTGGAAATCATGAGTACATCTTTGACAACGATGCTCTAATCATTCATCACCTCCTCACGTGCAAGAGGGTAAAACTTCCTTTCATCATACTGCAAAATATGATTGTTGCCACTACGAAGGACTACAAGAAAAACATAGTCTCATATGGCATGTTTTTTGTCAAAAATATTTAGGTATTTTGAAGTCCCTCTATCCTCTGAAATCTCTACCATCAATATCTCGAAGCTTTCTTCAAGAATGTGTCTCACATGGCGAAGCAGTTTTCAGCAAAACACATTCCTAAAACAGCAATTTCCTCAACCTCTCTCAAGAGAAAGCGCTATGTGTGAAAATCTAGTGCATCCCCCACTATCCCAAGAGAACATTCTCCACAACATGCACCAGATCGTTCTCCACATCATTTTGCTCACCAATCTGCTCAAGAATGTTATCCACTTTCTGCTTGAAACATTTTCCATCCTGCCTCATCCAATCAGCCACTGAAGAACGCTCTTCATCCTTCCCTCCTCAACAACCGGCTCAAAAATGTTCTTCCCCTACCATTCTCCCTTCATCTTTTCCACCTACATCATTTACTGCAGCTACCTTCCCTCTTTACTATAACCTACTCAGTGACATGTGTGCTCAACTATCATTCCACGCTTCATCTATCATGTCACCAACTTTCGTTTCCCATCAAAAGATTACTTCCTCCATCTTCGGAATTAGTCAATTTATGAACTTTTTGGGCATTTTTGGTCTATCCAGGCGTCCAACATCACCATTCACAATCTTTCCCACCATTGCCACCTCATTTGCCAATCTCTCATCCTTTTGCACTAGTGTAGCTGTATCTCACTCCATTATTCCCACAACACCCAAGGACAACTCAAAAAGCTAGGCTAAGCGAAAAAAAGTCCAACAGGACTCCACCAGCCAATCCATCATGGTTGGCCTGCAGACTATCATGGTTCGGCAAATCCATGAAGACATGGAGTTTGCAATTTTAACGAATTGGATGAATATCTAGCTTGCTCCGAAGTTAGGGATTGGTCATCCTCATTTGGTTCCAACTTCTTCCTTCCATGTTGTCCTATAACCTTCAAGATCGTCGTCATCTGAAGGATCTTCTCCTCTCTCTCTAAGTAGGATTAGCTTTACATTTTTTCTAGCATTCTTTTTTGCTATGACAATGGGGGAGACTAGTTTAGATTTATTTTAATCTAATATTTACTTAAGAAGTCCTTTTGTAAATTGTACTTCTACATATTTCAAAAATGATTGAATCTATGCTAAATTGTTTGTATGTAGATATGTTTTTAGATGCAATTAATGAAATTATATTTTGATTAATCTGAATCATATTTTGAGGGGGAGCTATTAAGCTCTTTGATTGAAATTAAAATCTAAATTAATATATTTGTCATCATTAAAAAGGAGGAGATTGTTGAGACAAAATCCCAAATTAATATTTTGATGTAAACATTGTGTTAATTTAACATGTATTTTTAAGTGTAATAATCCAAGATAGGTACAAAGCAAATGCAAGAGAAATCAGTTTAAAGAAAGAGCTAAAAATGAATAAAACTTAACCAAGAACGTTTTTGACATAATCTGGAAAACCAAGAATGTTCTGCACAGTTTTGTCATTTTTTGCAAGCAAGTAGGGGTGGGAATAGGCCAAGCCAGGCCAGGCTTTGAAAGGCCTGAGTCTGGCCTACGATTTATTTTTTCGGCTTAAGCCTGGCCTTCGGCCTATCATAGGCTTTTTTTTTTTTTTGCCTGGCCTGGCCTTTTTAATAATTTGGCTTGGCCTGGAAGCCTTTTTAAAAGCCTTTTTAAATGCAGCCATTATTACCTTTTAAACAAATAAGGAACAACTAGGGTTTAGGGTTTAGGGTTTATCGAAGATCAAACCACTATCTAATATAGAACCGCTACCGAATATGGAACGCTACTGAATATGGAATGATTACTAAGTGATTGTCTAATTGATAGAATTTAAAATAGAAAATAATATTATTAATATAATAATAAAAAATAATATTAATAAATAATAAATATATATATGTCGGCCTGTCAGACCTAATAGACTTTTTTATAAGCCTGAGTCTGACCTATTTAAATAAATAGGCTTCAAAAACAGTCTGAGCCTAACCTTTTTATTAAATAGGTCAGGCCAGGTCAGGCCGTAAGTAGGCCAGGCCAGGTCAGGCCGTAAGTAGGCCAGGCCATAGGCCCCTACGAACGGCCTAGCCTATTCCCATCCCTACAAGCAATTCCAAATCAGTTTTTAATGCAAGGAAAGCTCTTGCAAATCGTGAATGGATTTTCAGTTCATATACTAGGAATATACATATCTCATATGGACCAAAGAATCGCTGAAAAGGATTAAAGGGTAAAAGTTACAACTCAAAACAAAAATATCAAATGATCATTCTCCAGCAGTGTAACATCATTATCCAGATTAATAAACATTATCTAGTATGTTACACTTATTTTTCAACAGCGAACATCTTTCTCCAGAATGATTAACAACTATTTCTAGAATGACCAACATCATTCTCCAAGTTTGATGACATCACTCTAGAATGATATGAACATTCTCCAGCTTACTGGCCATCACTCTCCTACCTTATATCATCATTCTCCAGCCTGTTTTGCACGAATCAAAAGGCAGTCTAAATCTGAATTGATTAAGCATATCTCTGAGATGTTTGTGTGTATAAACAAAGGATTATCACAGTCAAGAATGAGAAGCTTCATATCAGACATTATTAACACAGAAGCAGAATCACAAAATGTTCAAAACCTAACATTCAAAGTTTAAAAATATGGTGTTTGGTCAAGTCTGAAACATGACTGCAAGGCACCTTTTCACCGGTCATGATAGCTATCATCAATCTCCTTGAAGCCTATAAAAGGAAGCTCAAGGAAAACGTAGACCTTCAAGTGCTAAGAAAAATCATCAATCACATTACACTTACATACTTGAAAGCTTCTCATTTGCAAAAGAATCAATTTTGAAGTCATTCACATATATCCATATCGTATTACTGAATTCTTTCATCAAGAATCTATTCTCAAACATGTGTTGAGCATAATCAAATTCTATCAATCTCTTTAAATCATTATTGTGTAAACTCAAAAATATAAGAGTTGTTTATAGTTTGAATAGTTTTGTAAAAATCCTTTCAGGGTGGAAATAAATAGTTCTCATATATCAAGATTTAAAATATAGGTAATCAAACTTTTATTGTTTATAGTATTTTATAAGCATGTAATATTTTACATGTATAACGCTTTCTATAATCTTGCAAGATGCAATTATATTCAGAACAAATAACTCCAATATCATTCGCATAAAAAAATATATCTATATATTATAATCATCTTTAGATAATTTATTATCTATTATGTATTATAAAATAATGTTATTCTTAAATAAGTTAATTTTCTATAATACTTTCATTAAATGTTGTAGATTATAAGTTAATCTACAATTTTCTATAGTAAATATAATTAAATTAAATTGTGCAATTCAATCAACATTGTATAATTTTTTAATATGTTGGAGTATAATAATTAAACTCATTTAAATATATAACTCAAACATCTTTGAAGTGGAGTACAATTTTGTATAATATAAATTTCATTAAAGGAGAGAAGAGTATATATTATAAAAGTCGAGAGTTGTGAAATTATAAATCTCTCAACGAATGAGGATCTACATTACTCAACAAAAATAATTTAAATAATAAATTTATAATTTATTACTTTAATAGTAATGGTTGTCAAAGGTGGCAGTAGATGATTGTCAAATGTCATCGACAATCGGTTGTGGTAGTGGTGATCATAGGAGTGGTCGATGTGATTATTGACGATGGTCAACAAAGATTATAGTGGTCAATTGTGGTGTTCAAAGCGATGGTAGATGGTGGTAAGAATGATGATCAACAATCTATTGTGGTCAACAAGAGTTAGAGTGGTGATCAATAGAAGTTCGAATCAGTCAAAGGTAGTGATCTCGGTGATGTTTATCTTAGTACACTACACTAAAAATAGTTTAAAAACATTTTTTTTTTAATATATTTAACGGCACTTTTAAGTGTTATAATATGTAGTGTTATTAAAAAATACTTTTGAAATATAAAAAATATTGTCGTAGATGATATTTAATGGCCTTTTTTTATTAAAGGGTGACCTACAACAAGATGTTTATGGTGTATTTCCTGTAAACAATCACTTTTATCCTTTAAGACACACTGTTTTTAACATTTTCCAACCACCATAGTCATATTTTGAAAAAAAAAATAGACGTTTTTGGATTTCTCTCGTCAAAACTTTAAAAAGTACTACTCATTCACTTGTTTCTGTAAAGACGATGTATTATGTCGGCACTCCAAACACGTCGGAGAACTTTTTAAATTATTTGTATTGCATCGTTTTTATTCAATTTTTGTTTCTAAAATTTTATTAATTTATTATTGGTGAAAATATAGACTAATTATGTGAATTAATGAAATTAAAAAGACCAAAACTACAATTAAATCATATTTATTCGGACTCACTATAAGTTTTTAATAAAATATCTTTATTTATAGTAGGTAAAAAAGTCGTAATTAATGTTTCATTAATAAATTGACACATAATTTAAAATTAATAAATATTACAAGTGTGACATTTAATATGAGAAATATGAAATGGCGAGGAAGTTGTTATTATCAAACAAGTACAACTCTCACATACACACTTATATATCAAACAAGTGATAGTTGTCTATCCAAAGACAAACTATGATTACAATCTTGACTGAACATTCTAAGCACCAATTATAATTTTTATATATCTTATTTTGAATGAGTCATATTCATCCAGTTATTAATTTTTATGAATGATCCGATTGTTACTATAGATAGAGCTAACAGTTTTCAATTTTTTATACTCTATATAACAGAATGCAACAAGTCACTTCACAACATAAACTCATAATTTGAAATGAGCATCCTTAGTGGATCGAGTTTGTGAGACTGCATTTCCATATGACATCCCTAATAATTCCCCTGTTTTCGTTATAGTCATATCAACATGCATATTAATAGGTGGAGAAATTTCATGTATCATAGTGAAAACAAGAGTTCACTTATTTGTCGTGAGAGTTTGAACAATTTAGATCAAATAATCGACAATTTGATTAAACTTGACTAGGTGTATAAGTGGTATAGACAACTTAGATCAAATAATCAACCTTTGAATCAAATAAAATTAGTCACACAAGTGTTATAAACAACTTAAATCGAAGACTCGATCATTAATTAAATTAAAAAAAAAAATTAATTGAAGCGGACAAATTTGTTTTTAGAAAGTTTAATTATACAATATTTATATTTTCAAAAAAAATATACAATTTATCTGTATATATTTAAAACTAATTTGTTTACTATAGACACGAGAATTTGCTTGTATAGTGGTTAGGCACGTCTTTGTTATTGAGATGTGCATGGGTTAGGACTAATATTTATGTGTTCAAATTTAATGGGTATCAATGATACTGTTAGGTCTGATCTTACCATAATTTCTTGAAGAATAAGTAAGGTCTGATCTTGTTAATTTTCTTCCTAGAGGATGCCGTTGAATGGAAAAATTTAAGCCACATGATAACCTATGATTTAAGGGGTATATTTTAAAGTATTATGTGTATAATTTTTTTTTAAACTTTGTGTATTCAATTTCCTAAAAATTTAATTTCTTTTCTTTATTAATATTTTTGAGGAATTCCTTACATGTGTCATAAGCTATATATTAGCGAGACCCAAAATTTAATAACCGGTCACATCACATTCAATAATCTGTATTTTAACATTTAACTAATATAAATTATGATTATAATTATAGTTGTATATTTGAAGTGGGTATTTTCGTTTTAAGGAAAAATGTGAAATGAGTTGTCATTTGGAGAACTATTTACTTTCTTTCCTTAATTGCATAAAATTCTTTATATTGATTATTCTTTTTCTGGTGATATCAAAATAATTAATTTTTTCTAATGATTTTTAAATGCATTGCATGGTATTGTAAATTTTTTTAATAAGACAATCAATGTATATCACTGTACGATAGATCGAGTAATTTGGAAATAGTACTAGAAGATTCAAATCTGAAAACTTTAAAAATAAAATAAATGATATTATGTACTATATCAGTGTTCCTTTATATAAGAAATTATTTGAATAATAAAAATTAATGTATTTAATTTATAAAATATTTCTTTAAATAAAATTTATTTTATTATTAAAAATAAAATAACAATTCATTTATTAAAAAAATTTGCACAATTCAAATGAGAAACATAAAATAAAATAAAATAGATGGAATAAGTAAATAAACTTTTATTTTTATTTATAAAAGCATTTCACTATCTTTAACTATCATAATTTTATTTAGAATTGTGAGAATACAAAGGTGAATAATTCGAAGTTCCAATTCTAGAACTAGAAGGAGAAATAAGCACACAATTAATTTGGTGTCATAACACTATTCAAATTTGCACATGTGATCCTAGAAGTTGAACATTTGCTCTTCCACTAGCTCTTAATGACAACACCTTTTGGTAATATTCTAAAATAAAAATTATGGTGAGAAGGTGATAGAGGTGGAAAGTGGAGGAACATTTGCCTTTCGATTAGGTTTTGATGGCGGAACGAACACACCTTTAGATAATATTCCAAAATTCAAATTTGCATGATCAAGTGTTGGAGATGGATTTATTTTTCGACTACCTCCTGATGGCAGAATATGTACACCTTTCATTAATATTCCAAAATTAAAATTTGTAGGATATGGTGTTTGAGGTAGATTTATTTTTTGACTACCTCCTGATGGCGGAACATCACCTTTTCATAATATTTCAAAATTCAAATTTACACGTTGTAGTGTTGGAGGTGGAACATTTATTCTTGGACTACCTCCTAATGACGGAACATGAGCACCTTTTGATAAGATTTTAAAGGGATGATCACCATAACAAAAGGAAAAAACAAGAAAGAAAGACAAAGTACCAACAAAATAAGCCATTGAAATTTTCATCTCTCCCATTTGGGATTTAGGTGTGGTAAAACAATGTATAAATAACATTTATGTTTGTTGTTAGAAGAAAGATTTTCATGAGTTTATTATTTCTGTGACTGACTTATATTATATTTTATTATAAGTACTTTAAAGACATTAATTCACTTCTATAAAAAAATACGTTACTTTTCTATTTTAGTATAAGAGTCGTGAAATTATGAATTTTTCAATGAATGATATAAATTACTCAACAAAAATTATTTAAATAATAAATTTATTATTTATTATTTTAATAATAATAGTTGTCGAAGGTGGCAGTACATGATTGTCAAATATGATTGACGATCAGTGGTGGTGGTGGTGATCATAGGAGTAGTCGATGTGATAATTGACAATGATCAACAAAGATTAGAGTGGTCAATTGTAGGGTTTAAAGCAATGGTTGATAGTGGTCGAAAAGATAATCAACAATCTATTGTAGTCAATAAGAGTTAAAGTGGTGATTATTTTAGTGAACTACACCAAAAACAACTTTAAAAACATTTTTTATACATAGTTAATAGGGCTTTTAAGCACTATAATATGTAATTTTATTAAAAGATATACCACTTTTGAAATATAAAAAATATTGTCGTAGATATGACTTTTTTTTTTAAAGGTTGACCTACGACAAGATATTTACAATGCTTTTACAATGTTTTTCCCCCTAAACAATCACTTTTATCCCTTAGGGCATCCTGTTTTTGACATTTTCCAACCACCAATCATATTTTGGAAAAAAAATAGAAGTTTTTGGATTCCTCTCCACAAAACTTTAGAAAATACTACTCATTCTCTTGTTTATGTGAAGACGACGAACTATGTCGGCACTCGAACACATCGGAGATCTTTTCAAATTATTTATTTTGCATCATTTTTGTTTCTAAAATTTTATTAATTTATTATTGATGAAAATATAAACTAATTCTGAGAATTGATGAAAATAAAGAGACCAAAATTACAATTAAATCATATCATCTGGTTATTAATTTTTATGAATGATCCGATCATTACTATAGATAGAGCTAACAGTTTTCAAATTTTTTATAGTCTATATAACAGATTGCAACAAGTCACTTCACAACAGAAACTTATAACTGAAAACCAAATATATATTTACAAGTTATCTCATTAACAACTTTCATACTTATAATGGAACATCAAATGTATGAAAAGCAAGCATAATATTAATCACTAACTTTCCCTTACCTTAGCATAAAACTTTTTTATCTGAAACACAAGCTAATCCTTGAATCAATCTCACAATTTCAGCAGTATCATCTAGATAGTACTTAGCCTTACTCGGTTTCCGACAAACGGTGCAAGCGAACACTTCAGCCTTCGGTGCTATTGGACCGTGCATCGAACTCGTGATTACTTCGAACATATCTTCGTCCGACCTGTCATCTCCTATACATAAAACAAAATCAGGTGACTTTCCCTTTTCTTGCATGGATGAAAGTAGGCGTTTCGCCACTAATCCCTTGCTCACACCCTGCATGTAAACAATAATGAATAGTATATGAATTTAGCATTTCACATAAACATAGTCATAAACAAATGGAAAATTCTAAGAGTTGATCTACATTAGAGTTCAATAATATAAGAAATGGTTTTAAAGGGCATGTTTGTTTCCACTTTTTTTAAGAAAAAATCACTTTTTTAAAACAAAAAATAAAAATCACTTTTAGCAGTTTTTCATCTGTTTGTCACAACTTTTCAGAAAATGTAAATCTCAAAAAATTCTTAAATTACGAAACTACTTTGAGTAGCTTCTACTTTAAAAAGTAAAAATAATTTTCATCATAGTAAACAAATAAAATAGCTTCTACTTTCCTTAAAAAATCTCTATAAAATAATCTCTAAATTATTGAATGTCAAATTCACTGATGATGCAGCTACTAACATCAACATCTAGTATATATAGATTGAATCTACTACTAAAAATCATCTTTAGAATGTTATACACACCTGTGGTTTAACCTCTACATAATTCTGACCGCTTTTAACAGTAACTGGTTCATTTGCAAGCACACTCTCAAGATGATCAAGAAGTTCCTTAGCTTGGCATGATCCAAAATCTGGATCTGCATCTTCATACCACCAAACAAGTGCAGTTTCCTTATCTTCAATTGTCGATCCATCAGTTGTTTCGGTATAAAGTTTCATTACCGGCTCGGCAATTTGTTTCCAACTGCAATCTGTTGCAGGAACACAAGTTTCCCATTCGTCGTCTCGCTTCATTCTGAAACCACACACATCACATAAAAAGCAATGTTAGACATTATGTGACCTAATGATTTATAAGCGATGTTTTAAAAACCAGATCTAACTGGTCGAATTGGAAACCGATCAGTTTGTTAGTTGGTTTGATTCTGGTTATAGTGCTGTCTAGTTGAACCAGATTGAACTGCAGTTGTTTCAACATTTTTTCATTTTTAGCATATTTTATTTACATTTTTTTCACTTTTTCATATTTTATTATTTGTCATCCGGCTCAGCCATGGTTGAACTGATTGAACCATGAATCAGATATATCATCCATATGATCTCCAATTAGGTTTTTAAATCAATAGTTTTTAAATATTACCTTAGAAAGTAACCATGCTCAGCTGCAATTCCCATATTTTCACAAGGAGAAAACCATTCAGAGAGCGTCTTTCGGCTTCTGGCACTAACAAGAAACACGACATTGTTCTTATCTCTACACAAGCTATTAAGACTTTCAATAGATTTACCTGTTGGGCTCTTATCAATGGAAACTTGAGGCATTAGTGTACCATCATAGTCGAGAAGGATGGCTCTACTTGTTGTCCGCTTATATGCGGAAACTATATGATCCATCGAGAGCTTCCTAAAGTTCGGATCAAGTGCAACAACTTTAAAACTCAATCCAAACCCAATTCCCCACCATCTTCGCCGTACATGATCACTACAAGCCCTTTCCAAATCCTGTAAGAAGCTACGAGCCCAATACCCAACATCATGAGTACTAACATATCTATAATGCTTTTCATGCCTTAGTTGTTTTTCTGAATCAGCCATTCCTAAAGCTGAGTCCATTGCATCCGCCACAGCATCAACATTCCACGGGTTAACTCGGATAGCTCCACTTAAAGACGGCGAACATCCAATGAACTCGGACACTACTAACATGCTTTTCTTCTTAGGGAAGGAACCTATCCCCAAAACTTTATCCAATGTTTCATTTCCTTGTCGACCAACTATGTATTCATACGGTATGAGATTCATTCCATCCCTTACCGCGGTGACTAAACAACACTCAGCAACAACATAATAAGCAACTCTCTCATAAAACTTCAGTGCCTCCTCAATCAGAATAACAGGATCATACCCTGGTTTTCCGAACGTTTCATTGATCCGTTTCACCGTCGCCTTCGTCTCATCTTGCATTTCTTTCACGTCTTTCCCCCGTCCCCTAGCAGGATTCGCTATCTGAACCAATACCACTTTTCCTTGATACTCTGGATGCTGAATTAGAAGTTGCTCCATTGCCAAAAGCTTCAAACTTATTCCCTTAAATATATCCATGTCATCCACACCAAGCAACATTGTCCTCCCTTGATCAGAAAACTGTCTAATAAGCTCGCAAACTTTTTCCTCGGTCTCTCGCAGCCTTAAAACCGATTGAATCTGACCCATGTGTATACCAACAGGAAGAATCTTGATATTAACAGTCCTACCATAATACTCAAGCCCAATATAGCCTCGCTTCGATTCATACGTAAGACCTAGCATCCGACTACAACACGAGAGAAAATGCCGCGCATAATCGAAAGTATGGAACCCGATCAAATCCGAATTAAGTAAAGCTCTCAAAAGCTCTTCCCTAATAGGCAATGTTTTATAAATCTCCGATGAAGGGAACGGACTATGAAGAAAGAATCCAAGTTTCACCCTATTAAACCTCTTCCTCAAGAAAGTTGGCAACACCATCAAATGATAATCATGTATCCACACATAATCATCTTCAGGGTTAATAACTTCCATAATCCTATCAGCAAAAATCTTATTAACAGATACATAAGCTTGCCACAAAGACCTATTAAACCTACCACCGAGTTCCGGTGACAAAGGCAACATGTAATGAAAAAGTGGCCATAATTGTTGTTTGCAAAAACCATGATAGTATCTAGTAAACATATCAGGTGGAAGAAAAACAGGAACACACTTGAAATTCTCAAGAAGAATCTGTGAAACCTCATCTTGCTCATTTGGATTAACATCTTCCTTTAAGCAACCAACATAAATAACTTCTATATCATCATCACCTAATCCATCTTTCAATTGAAGTAGTGAATTCTCATCCCAACAAAAAGACCAACAATTTCTATTACCATCTTGATTCTTTTGAGCCTTAATAGGAAGCTGATTAGCCACTATTATGATCCGGTCACGGTGAACCGAAGATGATGAGAAATCAGAGGAAACACTTTCCACTTGATCATCATCAACAACAACAACATCAGATATCAATCCAGCAACTGTCATAATCCTTGGAATTCTTCTGTTCATTAAACCAAATGATGGTGCCTCACCAGAAGCTAACTCTACTAGATTTGAATAAGATCTTGAAACCATTTTAGTAACCACAACTTAACACTAAAAACGTACACTTCTTTCAAAAAATTACAATAACATATCATTCAACTTTTCAACCAAAAAGGTTATAATCACTCAGAACAAAAATTCAAAGTCAGCCAAAAGGGTCAAAGAAGAATTGAAAAAGACTAATTTTTTATTTGTGGGTCAGCTAATACTAGTTCTGAACTTAGTGAAAGAGAAGTTACAAAGCATGAAATGGAAAGAAGTGCAAGTTGTGAATCTATGATGAACAACAAGGGAAAACATCAAAAGGAATGAAACAGATTAAGATCACAAAAACAAACACACAAGAGATTGGGATCATAAATAAATGGATTGAACTTAGTAAGTCAGAAATATGATGATAGCTTAAAAATAGAAAAAGGGAATAGAAAAATATTTTATTTATAAAAAGAACAGAAATGGAATTAGCAAATAGTTTGAAAGAAAATTACCAGCTTTGGTTGAGACTTGAATTCCAATTTCATTTCTCAGTTGAGGAGAATATTAAAAGAATTTAATGTGAATGGTTTTTGTTCTAAGAAAAAAAGAAAGACTTTGAAAATATGTTTCAAAAAGCTTCTCCTTGATCACAATGGCCACCCAACTCTCTCTCTCTCTCTCTCTCTCTCTCCACTCTCTCTCCACTGAGCAAAAACAGCATGCAACAGTGTTGTGCTCTTTTAGAAGCTTACTTGTTCTCATGGGTCAACTACTAAAACAAATTTCATTTTTCATTTTTTAATTAAGCAAGAACAGAGGAGGGTTCCTGACCGTTAGATGAATGAGGAAGGGTTTGTGGCAATCTAAATGGACGGTTGTGATTATGAGGTTGATTGTGGGAAATGTATGTTATAATTTCTAAGTTGAGTTCGTTCTTATCCTTTGTCCTTCGGCAAGTCCGTCACCGAGGATTATGTTTATTGTGGGACCCACTTTAGAGACTTGTCTGAAATTACCTGCCTTCCTCGTTGGTCGTGCCACGTTTCTAACATTCATTGGTTGGAGAGTTTTGCCGTACACGTGGTGGGTTTTAAACCCTTCTTTAACATCGATATATATATATATATATATATATATATATATATATATATATATATTTATATTCTACACCGTCTTGACCACCATAATTCGTTTTTTGTTTTTCAAATAATGCAGTGATAAATTTATGAATATAGGCAAATCATGTGGCTCGAAGTACTCATTGTGGTCTTAAAAAAAACATTTGATTTCAATAATAAAAATAAAATAAGTTTTCAACTTTTTTATAAGATTTTAATTTTAATCCTATAAAAATTCTTAGTTTTTATATATATCTAAAAAAGTTCTTAGAGAATTAAAATAGAAATTAAATGTTAATAATTTTTTTTAGAATTTAAAATTAAATGTTAATAATTTTTTTTAGAAATTTTATCTTACTTTATTTTGGAATTTGTGCACCAAATTTGTATATTATCTTTATTATAGTTATGGATGCATACTCGCAATTGAATTATATTTGTGGTGATGATAAATTTTAAATACATAAATATTTGACAAAAACAACTTAACAAAAGTATTTCTTAAAA